>PVJL010003847.1:0-145646 GCA_004026885.1 Lyroderma lyra | reverse complement strand
CAACAAGACAAGGAATAACAAGTGCTGGAGAGGATGTGGAGAAAAAGGAACTCTGGTACACTGCTGGTGGGAGTGCAAACTGGTACAACCACTGTGGAAGGCAGTGTGGAGGGTCCTCAGAAAATTGGGAATGGAGTTACCATTTGACCCAGCAATCCCCCTTCTGGGGATCTACCCAAAAGACTTGAAAACCTTTGTCTGCAAAGACTTATGTACCCCAATGTTCATTGCAGCACTGTTCACAGTGGCTAAAACATGGAAACAACCAAAGTGCCCTGCGACAGATGACTGGATAAAGAAGCTGTGGTACATTTACACAATGGAATATTACTCAGCTGTAAGAAAAGATGAAATATTGCCATTTGCAACAAAATGGATGGACCTGGAGATCATCATGCTTAGTGAAATACGCCAGACAGAAAAAACAAAGAACTGCATGATCTCACTCATATGCGGAATATAAAACTGAAAGCAAAGAAAAAAAGAAATGAACAAACAAATAACCCATGGACACAATCAATAGTTTAATGTTTATTTGGGGACGAGTGGGTTAGGGAGGGGAGAAAGGGGAGGGGGTGGGAGAGAAGGGGGGGAAGCTAAATATAAGGTGATGGAAAGAGAAGTCACATTAGGTGGTGAACTTATTATACATCAAGTTGACAATGCACTGTAGAATTGTATGCCTGAAACCTATGTAATCCTTGCTAACACATGTGACCCCAATAAGTCTAACAATAAAAATGAATTTAAAATAAATAAATAAATAAATAAAAATAAATAAACTCTGGGTCATTTCTTAAGAAAATCACATAATTACAAAACAAACATTCCAAATTATTCTTAATAGATCCATGGGCAAAATACAAGGTTTGCTTTGACTATGTTATCAGCAATGTTTGTTTGATTTATGTTATTTTTCCACTGTTTTCTGCTTGCATGATGAGAACATCTCAGTACGTAGGTGAACTTACATATTATTTACATATCAATTATTCCTCATTCATTGATTAACGACATAAACCTCGTGTGTCATTATCCTGTATTAGCTTCACCTATAATTTACCAGACCAGCAATAATAATAGCATACACAGCACATACTGTATACCAGACATTGTTATGTGTACTTTACATATTTTGCTCATTTAAAACAGCAAGTCAACTATCTTGACAAAATAGACATCAAAGATTTTCTATTATTTTTAATTCTTCCCATGATCTCAAAAATTATGAATTCTTCCTCTCTACCTCTAAATGTATAATGTATTTTTTCCTCTCTCCTTCTCTCTACATGGCCTCTTTTTTTTTTTTTTCCTAGCATTAGGAATAGGCAGTGGTATGGACTGTTTGTGTTCCCTCAAAATTCCTAATTTGAAATCCTAACCCCCAATGTCATAGTTTTAGGAAGTGGAAGCCCTCATGGTATTAGTACCCTTACAATACAGACCCCAGAGAGGTTTCTCACACCCCTTTTATCATGTGAGGACACAGCAAGAATATGGCTGTCTATGAATCAGGAAGCAGGCCCTCATCAGACACCAAATTTGCCTGGACCTTGACCTTGGACTTTGAGCCTCCAGAACTGTGAGAAATAAATTTTTGTTGTTCATAAACCCGTCAGTCTGTGGTATTTTGTTATAGTAGCCCAAACTAAGACAGGTAGTATGATAAAGTTGAAACAGCAATGGAATCTGAAATCAGAGAAACTTTCTGAATACCACTTTAAACCAGTTGATGGCATGGCAACTTTGAACAAGTTCCCACTCTCTTTCTCCATCTGTAGAATGAAAATAACAGTATCTACTTCATAGAATTATTGTGATAATTAAATGAGCTAATGTATAGAAGGTATTCAATGTATATTAGTTCTCTCCTTTCCCAAACTTTTATAGTTTGAAGTCAACAGACATAAACTTTTGATCTGTAATTTTAAAAAGGCATTTCAGAAATCTTTTCTGACCACCATTTGATCTAAAATAAAATAGTCACATACAACACACACACACACACACACACACATTTAACCCACACACAGTATACAAAATACATGCAACATGCACAAAAAATGCACACACAATATAATCACTCAACACACATATAACACATATACAACACACAACATAACTCATAATAAACCTACTTACACAAACACACATAAATCTATGTACCTAAACCACACCTCACAGTATTTATTCAGTACCTGAAATATACAATTAACTTGACTTAGTTATTAAATATCGGTGTTCACTAGAATGCACACATTAATGGAAAGGGAAAGTGGTCCAGGTAAAGTTACTGAAAAAAGCTAAGCCTGACAGGGTGACAAGTCATTCCATTCATTCATTCATTCATTCATTCATTCATTTTTAAAAAGTGAATTACTTTGTGCTCAAAAGCTGAGGGGCAGGAATGTGGGGGAGAAAAAGTTTCTGTCCCTTGATACTTACATTCTGATAGGCTGTATTATTTACATCACCCCAAAATTCAATTAACTTACTTAAACTTCAACATGAATAAAGTTTTGTGCTTTTAAGAACAGACATTGGCCCTATATTGGTTAGAGTTAAGTCACTGGACAAGTTACTGATCCTCTTAAGTTTTTTGGGGTTTTTTTTTTGTTTTGTTTTGGGTTTTTTTTTTTTTTGGTTTTTGGGGGGTTTTTTGTAAGTGGGTAGTTCCCTGGCCGGGAATCGAACCCAGGCCGCAGCACTGACAGCGCCAGCGCCGAAGCCTTAAGCCACTACACCATCAGGGAACTTCTCTCTAAGTTTTTTTATCCATAACATGGGGAATACTAATCTTACTCCACAGACGGTGTAAAAATCAAATCCATTGCTAGAAAACACAGAATACCACTTAGAACAGAGTCAAGTGCTCAATATACATTCATTGAGGCTGACTATAATTTAGAATATTCTAGGACTAGTTGTACAAGACGGTCCCTATGATTTTACTCAATCAGAATACTTACTTTCAATTCAGTAAAACATTTAAAATTGACTTCAGGATTAACTAAAATCTGTATTATTTTTGTAAAATCTTTGTAATAGAGCATAAAACTATTTCATGGACATATTTCAAGCTTACACATGTTCAATTTTTTTCAAACTAATATCAATTCAAATTTGCATACTTCAGATATAAAACATTAAAAATGGATAAAAGTCTATCTTTTACTACTTGTTTATATATATGTGAAAAAAGTTCTATAATCATATATAAGAAACTACAATATTTCTGCAAATACATTAGCCAGAGGATTTCTCACCTTTAATTTTAAGTCCTTCTGTATCGCTTAAGGGTTTTATAAACAGCATGTATTAGTCACATAATCAGCAAAAACAGTAAATAAAGATAGATTTTTCCAAAAATACAGTCATTAAAGAATGGAATGTTCTTTTTTCCTGATGAAGCACTTTCACGTAAGTAGGTATACTGAAAAATTACATTTCAAAGGACAAGACTTGTTGATTTAAGACATTACTTCATCTTCTGTTTGTAGGCTTTTATTGTATTTATACAAATAAGCTTTATTTCTTGGATATTTTCATGAACTCATACCTCTCACATTTGAAGTTAGGACTGTTCCAGATGGTGAATTTTGCAAGCCAATCAGTTAGTACCAAATGCAATGACTTCATATTTGGAGGAAGTTGACATATTTTAAAAAACAGTTTTTCATATACTACACTTGGCACTAACTTCAGAATGCCCTAGATTGTTCTGGATCATTTCATGGCAAAATTAATTTCTGTATTACCTCACTTTCTCCCCCAGAGAATGCCTCTTTTTTTTCTATTCAAGTAAGCAGACATTAAAATCTCAGCAGGGAAAATATGACTCTTAATTTTTATAATAGCCTTTTCAGTCCCAAACATTACAGTGTTGGTTACAGTTACTGCTCAGTAACTGCGAAAGGTTCTTTTCAGTTCAGGTCCACATTTATTGATCATCTTATATACCACAAACTGGCTTAAGCTTAAGAGCCACAAAGATAGCTAAGTACTCTCTGCTATACAAATATTCATCAACTAAAAGGGTAAAGAAATACCTAATGAGAATTTCAATATGAGTGCTGAGGACTAAGGTCCACAATCTCTCTAGTTTCTACTTTTCAAAATAAGCATACATTCCTCCATTCATACTGATGCTCCTCTCTTATAAGTTCTTACTGAGTAAAATCCCTTTATATATTTCTTTGTGTTGGGCTTTCTAGACAGCTATGTATAATCGGACTCTAAATATTCCTTGTGAATAACATTGAGAAGTGTCTGAGAAGAAATACGTCAGGCAGGGACATATACTTAGGGTCTCAGAATCACATGAAATCAAATTCAATATGAGTAGCTTAAATACTAAGCATAAAATGAATGTAGTTGTTGATAGAAAAGAAGGAAGAGAAAAGGAGAGAAAAAATATAAAAAATTTTTTAATTCATCATTTCTCTAATTTCTCTATCCTGTAAGCAAAAACATCTCCAAGTCAGGAAATGTCTTTAATCCCCATGTAACTAAGATCATGGCATGGCTTCCAATTACCTATTTTGTACTCTTTTGTTCTTTTCTTTTCTTTTCTTTTTCAAAGCAATGGAACAATGTGTTGTTGACTTTTGCTGTGAGCATACAAGTGAAAAGAATTTATCATTGAAATCAATTTCATTTTTGTTCAAGAAAATATCCTATACAAACTAAGGAGTAGGAAGCAACCTGCATAAACTTTATCTGGGAAATCATCCATAAAAGAAGTATCAGGTCAAAGGACAGTTATAAATTGAAAAATAATATTTTACTGTAAAAGAAGGAATGGAATAAGGCTCAGATTTCACTAGATAATGAATTAACTAAATTATTGTTGTTTGCATATTTTTTTCTCTTCTAAGGGCAATCTCACAGTTCAGATTTCTGTGGGTCAGCGGAAGATTCAGATTCCTATGGTTACTGAAGTTCCTGTGGTCCAATTTTACCCTTTTTTAAAAGTTTTAAGATCATTCTAAGAAAGAAATGTACCATTACCTCCAAATAATCTTTTAATAAATTTTACTTATATTTACAGAAATGACTACTAGAGAATCAATTTTATGAAATAATTGGAAAGTCATATTTATAGAACATGTACTGTTAATGGATACATTGTTTCAAAAAATTATCAGAGAGCCACTTTTTCCCTCAGTATTATATGGAGGGCACAAAATTAAAGCAAAGCTAGAGTTTTTCAAATAACTTTTTGTGTCATGACTTAAAGAGCTTTTCCACTTGACATCATCTTCTAAAATGAGTATTCAATATTTACTGTCAAAAGGTACTCTCCAAATTAAATGTATGCATTCAGTTTAAGGAAGATGTGAGCTATCAATGAATAAATAACCATAAACAGATATAAATCACCAATGTGTAATAGTATACAAATTGTCTTTTCACAGTATGGATCTCTTTAAAAATATATGCTAAGCAAAGGAAAATAAAGTGCCTTAGTGCTTTCATATCTTCCATAAAGATATTAGGATATATGACCATTTAGAAGATCTAATTTTCAAATATTCTCCAAGAATGCAAATCTGAACAAAATGTAAATAAAATATTATATACTAAGATATAGGTGTATTCATACACACACACACACACACACACACACACACACACACACACATGCTATCCAGAACGTATCCAGCCATGTAATATGAAAAAGAGGCATGCATGACTGAATTTTTTTCCAAATAGCATGCACACACATACACACACACATATACACACAAATACATACACACACACACACACACACAAAGAGTGACAAAAAAATGTATACACATTTTAAGAAAGGAAAAACCTGTATTAAAATTGTAATACTCAATACATACTGATAACAAAAGATGAATACCAGTCATGTTTGACTTCTGCAATTACAAGATGTGCTCAAAGTGGTTACCATCAGCATCCAGACACTTCTGATTTCTGCGAACTACTGCTTGAGCAGCATTGACCAAAGTGGCCACTTGTATCACTGCTCATGAATTTCAATTTCTTCCCAAAGTACCGCCAGTGTAGCCAGTTTTCTACAGTACACCACATCCTTTAAGGTCCCCCATAGGTAGAAGTCAGAAGAACTTGGGGGAAACTTAAACAATGTTCTTGAATTTCAAATACTACGTTAAAATGGTCTTATGCTCCCTGAATGACAACCGTGCTTCCACCATTTTATTTGACTATCTAGCCTGTCACATGGTGACAGTAGCATTCATTTGATTTATGCCATCTTTAGAGCTACACATTGCTACCATAATTCAATTCAGCTTCAAAAAGTAATAAATTCACATCTCTTAAAATGTGTGTACATTTTTTTGGCATCTCCAGTACATATGTATTCACATGTGTGAAGTACATGAACTGGAGGAAATTCCCACCTCAAATCAATGAAAGTAGGAAAGAGCATCAGAAGGTCTATTTATTTTAAGAATGGTTCCACATAAGTAAATTAAACTGTAAGATGTAATTACTGAGATAATTTAAATGAACATAAAAGCAAGTTATCGATTAAACTTATTTTTTATTTCTATCCCAATCTATCTTACCAAAGAGCAGTAGTTCATAACTATATTTTGCTAGATAGCTTGGAGGTCCCATTTTTATTCATTGAGTAATAATGTGTATAGATTATAAGCAATTTATTGATTGTATTACTGTTTTCTTATCTTCAAAATGGGGGCAATGGCTCCTTCTGTCAACTAATATGGTGTCTGTGTTTGCTTTAGTATAAGTTGTACACCGTTTATCAATGTTTAAATTCCTACAGAGAGAATGTTAATTTTTCAAATTAGTCTGGCTTTTAAGATAAGAGGAGAGTTAACCCAGTACAACATTATTGATTATTACAGTAGATAATCAATATTTACAGGTTTGAAAAAGATCTCAAGGCTTATTTGGTCCAAGATTTGAGGCAAAATTGATCCAAGTGGTTAATAAGCAACACAACTTAATGAAAACTGTGATATTTGAAAATATTACTTAGAAATCTAGAATTCAGAAGAAAATAAATGAAAAGGAAAAATGAGTTTTCTTCTACATGACCCTTTCTACAAGCATGTTAACAAAATTCCAAGACTGGCAGAGATCAGAAGTGTGGAAAGAAATCTACAACCTTCCCAGGGAAACTTGCAGCTGAGCCCAAACTTCAAATTTGGCTCCCAGCCTTCTTGTCCTCCACAGGGAGAATGAGGTCTCTTCGTTGTTTTCTACTTTTCTGGCACCAAGAATAACTTCATAAATCTAGCTTTTCCACAACGCGTGTAAGCAAATGCTGCCTTTATGGCTTCAATAAAATAGTATTCTTTATTTTATTCTTTTATTCTCCTTTATTGACTTTGCATTTGCATGTTGGTTAGTACTGGTATTTGGTCACCATCTAAGACGCATTTTAAATTCTGCTTCTCTTTATCCTTTTCTAGCCCCACCACCAGCAATAATGAAAAACTGATATAATTATTCTATCACCAAATACACTGTATCTCCCACAGTTTACCCAGTATTATGATCTAAGAAGATGAGGCCTCCAGGCTACTTCAGTTGGCTAATTTTTTATCAGATTCTTGATAATTTTTAAAAACAAAATAGAATATATTTATAGACTAAATAGTAAATCTTGACTTGTTCCCCAAAATGCAATAACCAATGATAGCAAAAACATGACTACAACTCCTCTTTTCTGGCATAGAAGACACTACTAATCAATTATAAATGTACACTTTCCCTCTGCACCCAGACGCAGCCCCAGAATCTTTTTCAAAACAATGTTCCAGACATCTAGCACTGCTCTATAAATGGTGGCACCAGAATATAAGCGTATTTGTACTCTCTTGTACAGAAAGGTTGCTACAATTTTGAATCTATATTATTACATCTATGCAGTTGTGAAATCCTAGGTTAGTAGTTTTCAATTTAAATGGACTAATGTTTGAGTATTCTACTTTTCTTTTGGTAATCATCAACACAGGCAAAGCACTTACATCCACCTGAAATAAAGTAACAGGCAGTCATCCATCCATAGGTAAAACAAAGACATGATGTCCCACTTTACAAAGTGTTCAAGGTGCCAACCTCTATAACTAGAGAATCAGTAGAAAAAATCCTGAATTTTAAAATAGTGGTCATTTTTATTTTTTGTTTTAAATTATAAGATATATATGTGACTGAGGTTCACCTTATCTTACAAGACAAAGCCCAAACCTTATAATAATCACGGCCCTTTGCAATCTGTTCCCAACTTTTTGCATCTGCTAGTACTTTCTACCATGTGTCCAACAGAACATATTTTACATTCCAGCCATGCTGGACTGAACCCAAGCATATTATGCTTTTCATATCCTCAGACATTTGAAGGTCATTCCTTTTGCTATGATCACCCTTCCTGCCACTGCTTTAAATTCCTACCTATTTAAGACCCAGGTGAAAATTATCTCCTCGGAAGCCTTCTCTGAACATGGGGACATCAATCATTCTCACCCTGTGTCCTTAAAGCACTTTGTACAGACTTATGTTGCTCTCACTGGGTCATGACACTATAATAATCTCCCATAAACTACATACATGATCCTCAAAGGCAGTAAACAATGATGCTTTCATGTTTGTGTACCATTTCTTCAACAGTACTTGTACAGGTAGAAACCCTGTATTTTGAATAAATAATGAACATTTATACAAATCATACACTAACTTAAAATGAATTCAGGTTGTAACCAAAAACCTTCCTAGGTCCACATTAATCTCTCTACTCCATTATCAAATTCATAAGTGTGCTAGTCTAATTCAAAAGTAACAACCTTGCAGCTTCTGTATTTACCCATCTTAATCCCTCAACTCTCTCTTTTCCCCTATCCCTAAAAGAGGTAGTGAATACCATAGTGAGACACTTTGAATTAAAAGAAATAGAACCATGCATCGTTATAAAATAAACACATTAGTTGCATGACTTGTTTTTCCTTTTGTGAATCATTTTGTGAAAGTATCATTCAATAGTTTGTAGTGAGTAAATAAGATGGATTATTCTGATTATGATCACAGCTGACTCACGTTTTAAAGGCATTAAGTTGTACACAACAGCTGAGCAACTCCCTTCAAGAGTTACCTGAGTTAAACTTGGGAGAGAAATGATCTGTTTATAATTAAGTTCTCATCCCTTATGATTCTCTCTCTTCCCTAAAGAATGTATTTTCCGTGATCATTGTAATGAGGGAAATCTTCCCTCCTTCACTCCCATATGGCCAGTTCCAAAAGTAACTTTCCCTTTAACGTACATCTACTTATAACCTACTGTTTACAACAAAGATGAGGCAGTTTACAAGAAAAACAGATATAATAAAATATAATTAAAAATAGAAAACAGCTGCCATGGAATCAATGAAGTAAATGTGAAATTTTTAAGAGTAATTTAGATCCTGTCATTTAACTTAAATTTTGCTTTTCAGAAAAGATAGGGTTAAAATGAAATACAGATTGAGTAATCTAATTATTATTATTTCGAAGGGAAAAGAAACTAACATGGTACATATGGAAGCAAAAATTATTTCTATATTAAAAATGGAAATTTAAAAAAAAATACTGAATCCATCCTTCCAGGAATTAAATAAAATGAATCACCTAGGGAGCAAAGAAATTAAGCTAGCCTCAACACATGTCATCAGGAATCTTTAGTGAGAAAAATAATACAGCAATACCTCCTAAGTTCTTGAAGAAAAAATATAAAAAAATGTGACCCAAATATTTCATTTTCTAATTTGTAGTAAATATACACAAACTCAGAGGATACAACATTTCAGAGCACTTTTTTTGCCAGCTCTAGTGAGGTGTAATTGACAAATAAAATTGTAATATATTTAAAGTGTACAACATAATGATTTGATATATTTATACATTGTGAAATGATTATCGCAATCAAGTTGATCAACACATCCATCTCTCACACAGTTACTTTCTTTGTGGGTGAGAACGCTTCAGATCTAGTCTCTTAGCAACTTTCACATACACAGTACAGTATAATTGACTACAGTAACCATGAGGTACATTAGATCCTCAGATTTACTCATCTTATAAGTGAAAGTTTGTACCTCTGACCAACATTTTCCCATTTTGTTCACTCCCCAGCCTCTGGCAACCACCACTCTACTGTCTCTGAGATCAATTTATTTTCTCATTTCATATGTAAGTGAAGTTACACAGTACCTGTTTTTCTCTGCCTGACTGACCTCATTTAGCATAATGCCCTCCAGGTTCATCCATGTTGTCACAAACAACAGGATTTCCTTCTTTTTATGGCTGAATAATATTCCATTATGTATATATACCACATTTGCTTCATCTATTCATCCAGCAACAGACAGACACTTGGGTTGCTTCCATATCTTGGCTATTGTGAACAATACTGCAAATCACACAGGAATGGAGATCTCTCTTTGAGACACTGATTTCATTTCCTTTGGATACAAACCCAGAAGAGGAATTATTAGATCATGTGGTAGTTTTATTTTTAAGTTCATGAGGAAACTCCATACTGTTTTCCATAAAGGCTGTACCAATTTACATTCCCACCAACAGTACACAAGGATTCCCTTTTCTCCACATTTTCCAACATTTGTTATCTCTTATCTTTTTGATAACAGATATCCTAACAGATGTGAGGTGATGGCGCCTTGTGTTTGTGATTTGCATTTACCTGATGATTAGTGAACTTCATTTCATATAACCTGTTGATCAGGTTATATGATCAACAGATTATATGGGAAAACGTTTATTCAGGTCCTTTGCCAATTTTGTATCTGAGTTATTTGATGTCTTTGCTATTAAGGTGTAACAGTTCCTTATATTTTTGATGATATCAACCCATTATTAGGTGCATGGCTTGTAAATATTTTCTCCCACTCCATAGGTTGCATTTTGATTTTGTTTGTTTCCTTTGCTGTGCAAAACTTTTTAGTTTGATATAATCGAAAGTCAGTTTATGTTAGCAGAAAAAGGAAATTTTTTAGCATACATTAAATTTTTTTAAAAAAAGGAGGTCCAAGATGTCTTTTAGAAAAAAAAGACCAAGACCAGGAGCTCAAGTGTTTTCAGCACATGGTAAATATATCTGATCCTGCAAAGGGTCTCGAAGAGAATAGGTGATGGACAATGTTAATATCCCTGAAAGGAGTTTTCATCTGTTCAAGACGGCATGCTTCAGAGCAGGGATATCACATAAATAAAGAGGCATTTGAGAAAGTTTATTCTTGCTTCAACACTAGAGATAGGGTATTGAAGGAAAGATCACTACTGGGAAGCTGGGAGAACTCTAAGGAGACTGCTGCAGGATTTTGACAAATAATTGGAATATGCTGACACCTCAACATTTAAAGCTAGAAGGGATCTTGGAGAGCTTCTAGGTCTGCATTCTCCTCTTGTAGTCAAGTAAGCAAAAACAAGTTCAATTAAAATGTAACTGATATTAAAACTCAGATGTCCAGCAAGAACTTAAGTTCTTCATTTTTTCTAAAGCTAATTTGTTTCCTGTTTCTCTATCTAATACCTAGCAGGTTTAGATATAGATATATTAGAGATACAGATAGGGACATAGTCAGATCAGGTCATTTAACAGTCCCTTCAAATAATGTTCAGTCTCCCATTTGGATAAAAACCTTCAGTCCCACAAAAGCCTCTTCCTACCCAACCCCCAGTAAGGTCACCACCATTTCAGGTGTAATAATCTGGTGTTGAGATGAAGGGCCCTTCAACCTTATGCTAGCCCTTGCACTGTCATCTGCTGGTCTCTAATGAGGGTTCCTTGTCCTCCTGGTAACCGCCCCACTGGCCCCCATTGCTGCAGCTCACAGCCAGCAAATTTATGGTCCATTCCTTTGGCTTAAACTTTGTCCCCAGAAGAAACTGGCTTCTTCTCTTGCCAACTCAGCTTTCTCTCAATTCTTACTAGCTTCAGGCTTCTTGTTCATCCTGCTGCCTCCATCCAGTTCTCTGGTCTAATGGCCTTTTCTCAACCCCTCCTGTGGGGCCCACAGAAGTCACCCTGACTGTCTCTCATGTTAGTATCCAACTTTCTCCCCTTTCCACAGTGGCCAGGGTATCCCCACCTCAATAGCCTCCCCAAGTCGCAGTTATGGGAGCAAGGAAGAGCTGCATGCCATTGAATCCCACCAACTTTCCAAAGTCCTCCAACCCAGACAAAAGCCAAGAGAGGAAAAATCAGGACACATATATAATTAGCTCCATAGTTTCCTTCTTGTTATTCCTTTTGTCCACCAACCCCTGAACCAAAAAAGGAGGTCTGTTCTCTTTTATTTCCCTAACTCTATCTCCTACATTAGTCTATGTTCTTAACCCTTAAGTAAATATGACCCAAAAGTAATACCTGCTTTCATTCTATGTTACATAACAGGTGCTTAATAAGATTAAGCTTCCCTTCTCCGAATTAACTTACTGAAATCTCCTAATACATCCAACACCATGAGATATAAGAGATCCCTCTCCACTAGGGCATTACAATTGGTGAATAACATGGGATCATAATGTGCTAGGGTATAATACGGTAATTACACATGTATGCACGGAGCACTGAAGGAGCTCTGACAGAGACAAGATCAATCTTCAAAGTTCCTTCCTGATTCCTTCTGAAAAAGCAGGTGGGTCCAACCTGTGGCCCAGAAGGCTTTGAATGTGGCCCAACAAAAATTCTTAAAATGTTATGAGATTTTTTTTTGTGAACTTTTTTTTTAGCTCATCAGCTATCATTAGTGTTAGTGTATTTTATGTGTGGCCCAAGACAATTCTCTTCTTCCAATGTGGCCCACAGAAGTCACCCATTCGAATAGACACCCATTCAAAAAAGCATTTTAAAACAGTAATAAAAATACAGTATTCACCTGAAACTAACATGTTATATGTTAATTACACCTCATTAAATAAAATACAGCATTTACTCTTTCAATCTGTGCCAGCTTCTATTCTAGACACTGAGGACACAGCAATAAAGATGACTCTCCTTGAAGTAGTCATAAATTGTATACCGAGATTGATCTGACAGGCAGTGCAGTGCTAAAGGGAGCACCATGAAAAGGGGGTGAGGTGGTCAAGGAAAGCATCTTCGAGAGGTGATCTTTGATGAGAACTAAAATGATGGGGAGGAGCCAGCATGAGAGGGAAAGAGCCATGGGGATGAGATAGGGTAAGTGGGCAAGGATCAGACTCAGCATGTTCTTGTAGGTCATGATAAACGGTTGGGCTTTATACTAATTGCAATGAAAAAGAATTAAAAGATTTTAAACCAGACATATGACATTATATGATTTATGTTTTTAAAATCTCATATAAAAAGCAAATTGCAGGCATATAGGGTTAAAGGAGGAGGAAAACAAAATTAAGAACTAGGAGCCTAGTGCATTTACCAACTAATAGGGAATTATGTTCCCTTTGTTTTCATAACATTAATGATAATGCTGCACAGTATGGTGGTCACCAAAGGAGAGCAGGGGTGGTGGAGGCTAAACAGTGTAAAGAGGGTCCCATATATACTGACAGAAGAAGACTAGACTTTGGGTGGTGGGCACACAGTGCAATATGCAGATGATGTATTATAGAATTGTAGGTCTGAAACATATATTGTTATTAGCCAATGTCACCCCAATAAATTTAATTTAAAAAAATAACAATGATGCTGAGCAGAGAGTAGCACTTCAGTTCATCCAGTATATTTCCTCTTTTCCACTCATTCATTCTCTCATTCATTCATTCTGCAAATATTTTCTAAGCATCTCTTGTGTACTAACCAATAGGGCATAAGATTATCTCCAGTGCTTTAGGCAGTTCTAATCCCAGGATATGCTGATAGAAGAACCACTAGAAAACTCCTAACATCCTACCTCAAGCTATATCAAATAGCTGTGATTAAATATTATAAATCAGATATCTTCTGGTTCTAATATTCTATGATTCTGTGATAGTTGGGGTTTTTTAAGGAGTTTTTTAAAAATTACTTTTGGGAAGTAATATGCAGAGCGCAATATGGAGGCACAAATATGGGGACACATTTTATTTCTTATACCAAAAACAACAACAACAACAAAAAAAACCAAAACATTTTACTGAAATCATCATGGACAAATGGCAAAGATTCTAGGACATTTTCCCAAAATGTTTTTTACCTTCTCCCTCGGAATTTATCTGCTCTGGTGTCTTTAGAATGAACAAATCTATACTGTCAGTCCAGTTTTTAGTAGAGAATAACTTTATAAACTTTAAATAGGGAAAATGTCAATTGGGTTTACAAGCATATGTTTAATTTCTTTAAAATTTTTGAAGGGGCTGTGGCATTACTGCTCATTTGCATTGTATTCTCAGAAGAAAAATCTACAATCAGCAGAGCTCCTAATCCCCACACCTCAATCACATACGTATTGCAATCATTAATTGGGTCACTAATGAAAACAAATGCTATTCCAATCTAAACTGAAGATTACTGCAATGGGAAATGTTAACTTCTAATGACCTGCTAGTATTAATGAGTTTGTAGTAAATCTAAATAAATCTGAAGTCTGGAAGGAAGGTATTATTGCATCAAGAAGCTAGGTTCCATCAACACATTCTGTCTTTCATTAAATTTCATAAAACCTGGAAATATTGTGAAACATTTTGAACTGTGAAAACACATTAGTCAGTGGAAGCACACTAGTCTATCATTATAATGGACAACACGACTGAGCCCTGGAACAGTCACAAGTTCTTAGGGACCTCCTGGATCTCTGGGTCCTGCCCCAAATCTGGCAAGTCCAGCCCAAAACACTGCCTAAATAGAGCATAATGTTGTAAAATGAATCCCCAGAGGATTACTGTGTTTAACTACAGACTCACCACCTTAGCAACTCCTAGACCAGGAGCTCACCAGCACGAACGAAGACAGCATATGCCAGATGGCTTGATCCTCTAAGCCAAGACATGAATAGTCACAGTAGAACATACCTACAGGGTATGACTTAAGAGTCACCAAAAACATTTATAAGAACAAAAAAAAGGTCTAATAAATATTTATTTTTCATAAAGCCAAAGTGATTGAAACTACCAAATTTTAGCAAAATTTCTTCAGAATCGAAGAGTAAATGTAAACTTGAATACCTACATGTCCTAATGAAGAAAAGGTCCCAAAAGAAGGGAACAGTAGACAACTTAAAATGAATGGGAATCAAGCGGTTGCTGCCTAGCAAGGGTTAAAATAGAGGAAGGAAGAAAATAAGCTTATGAGGTGAGAGCTACAGACAGAGAAAAGCCAGGCATTAAAGGTTGGGATAAAAAGCTATCTAATCACAGGGGCTGCCCTGCTCCTATATCCCAAGGTAAATGATCTTAATAATCAGTTCCTAACTGCAGTCTTCACTTCAACAGTCGAACTGAATACAAGAAAATAAAAAGGGAAGAATAGGTAGTCGGTACTTAGAAGGCATTTCCCCAACTTACTTAGCAAATTAGCCATTTACAACAAATTAGTAAGGCATCAATAATTTATGTTTGGAATTCATTAAAAGTGAACTATTTTCATGTTCTGAAACTGTCACCTTGGGGTGAGATGCTAACTAAAATAATACGAGTAGAAGCTAATTTTTTAAAATAACAAAGTTTTCCTTTTGCTCATCAGGTTTGTTTAGTTTAAATGTGTGTTTATTAAAGTTGGCTTAAAAGGTTAAGTCATTAGGGAAACTGCTGGTTGCTATTTTCAAAGATTTTTTAAAAATCACTTATTTTTGGAATGTATCCAAAACAATAACACTATTTTGAAAGTAGCAAATGATCTGAGACTCAAATTTGGCTGGATCTTTTAGGATGTCATTGAGGTTTAGATCTGAAATGGAGGTAGGAAAAGATGCTTCCTAATCCTATTTTTTCTGCACAACATTTGACAAACATGCTACATAGGGAATTCAGTTCAATGCTGGAGCTGCACAGGCTCCTAAACTATATGGCAGTGAGAATCATGGAGAACATCTCTGACATGTGGCTTTGGATCCACTGATGCTGACAAAGTTAAAATGAGAACCCATTTGTTCCTATTAAATAAAAGAAATTAATTTATTGGATCTTTAAACAAATGCTGATTGGTTACAGTAACAAAACACAGAACTAGGGTAAACAAGGTGATATATAAAGCATAGCAATCTAGCGTCTCAGAAGAGGTGATATGCAAAGTGTAATTTATTCTCAAGTCCCTTTTCGGGTTAGAAATGAATAAGCTGACACATGTAGTATTCTCAGAGTGTATCCACCAGATTTCTCTCACTAGTGTAAGAACCAGAGTTGTTTGTTCTGAAGGATGTATGTAAAAGGTATAATATTCATGAAGTATCTTCTTTTTTATTTCTGGAATATAAAAAAGTGATTAAAACTTGCTTTAAAAAATATTTAGATCACATTAACTCACTCTATATGCTAAATTGTTTAATGTGGTGGTGTTGACACTATTGCTAATGGGCCACTAGTTCTTTCTGTTTAAATGAATATGTTTTCCTTACATTACTTGTGCATTTCAATATTACTAACATTGACATCATACTGAAATGGTATTCCTATTGGGTAACTAGTCTCTGTAAGATGCCAATGTTCACCTAAGATATTAGTTTATCCTTTATGAAAATATTTCTTTTCCATGTTAATACATGACAATTTCCTTTACTTCTTCTGTTTTAAAAGTAAAATAATTTTCTGGTTATTTTTCTTAGCATGATAATCTCAATATTCATCAATATTGTCTCAAATGGTAGCATTTCATCTGTTCCCACGACTGAGCAATATTCCATTGTACCACATCTTCCTTTATCTAATCATCTATCAAAGGACACGTCAGTTGTTTCCATATAATTGTACTTATGCAGTATATAAACTGAAAGTAGCAAACAAACAAGACAAACAAACAAAAACTCACAGACATAAGCAACATGTCATTGGTTACCAGAGAGTAAGAGGGGAGACGAGGTCAAACATATGGTGACAGAATATTTAACTCTGGGTGGTGAATATACAATGCAATATACAGCTGATGTATTATAGAATTGCACACTTGAAACCTATATAATTTTATTAACCAATGTTATCCCAATATATTTAATTTTAAAAAGTAAAATAATCTGAGCAAATTTAATATTGAAATGTACACTTAAGTTTTACTTTTATGTATCAAGTTATAAGATAGCTGGAAAGTTTAGACATTGAGCTTAATCCAACCACTCAAAATTCCACATAGATCAGGAGAGACTGGGGGATGTAAAAAACTGCGAATGCAGTCCTAACTATGGGTATCTTCATGACCTTATTGATAGAATTTGGATTTTGCCAGAACTAGGAATAAGTGTACAACACTCAGAAGCTACTTCTTCAAAAACGTCATACTGACATTGACCTCATCCTGTAGTATGTCCTCCTGTGCTCCTAGTTGTCCCAAACTTTTACTTTCATATCAAATGATTATCTGTCCCTTTTCCTTAACTCACAAAACAAAATTGGAGTTTACCTTTTCCTACCTCTAGCAGTAAAGAATGTGCCTTCCTTCATCTTCTGACTTTATAGGACAAATGTGCTTCCACATCTCCTGATCTAAAGAAGCAAATCATCCTACTTTATCTCCAGGATGTTGGAAATAAATCTTCGGTGCTGCAAATAAATACTTGGAGATTCAAATGTCTCGGCACGGCAATCTTTACTTCTGCAGAAGGGTATCGGACAAAAGCTGCAGGCACACCGAGTGGAGGATCACACACCTTTTATCCCTAATGCAAGCTTAATTAAACCTGTGTCTTACCCTGTTGGCTAGGGCTTCAGACCTCACACTCTTAACCTTACCCAATTGGCTATTTTATATTTTTATAACATTTCACGAGGGGGAAGGTGTACGGGAGTAGAGGCACATCCAAGGCAGGATGTGAACTTTGTGTAAACAGGATGAATTGGGGGAGAGGATAGGGACCTGCTCTGAGGAAGATTCCTATGGTGGGTTTCTAAGTAGAAAGGTTATGCCCTTATTTGGAAGAAAAGATTTAGATTCCTACAAGGAGAAGTGGCTTCCCTCCATCCCATCACTCCTAGACAGTAAACTGCTTGGACCCAGCCTTGCAGCAGAGTGGAAGGAAGGAAAGCAGAAGATACGGGAAGAATTCACTGCACTGGTAGCAGGAGCCAGAGGCACAGTAAGTTGCACTCACCACATCACCCAAGGAGCAGGGAATCATTTGAAGCACATCTATTCTCTAACACTGCTTGGAGCCTTGTTTAGTATACTCTGTGGATTTAGTCCAGTGATGAATTAATTATCCGATCATCTGGGCAGCTTAAGTACCTACCCTGAGAACAGGCAAGGGGAATTAATTTAAAAGATGCCACATCTATCTATAAAATAAAAAGGTTGTACCCTAGTTACATCGTGTCTTATTACTACTGTTTACTGCAGGAGTTGCCCATATTACAGTCACATCTTATTACTCCTGTTTACTGCATAGAACTCTACTCACAAACAAACAAAAAAAATCTGCACTGTAAGAACAGATTAAGTCCTTTGCCAATTTGCTCCCACTTCACAATGCCAATTCAGCATCATACATGCGTCCTGCAACTCATATCTTCCCTTATTTTTCAAAAGTTCAAACACTTTTTATAGAAAAATAAAAAAGCAGTTGGCTCCAACTGTGACATCATTCCATATTTCTACAGGTACTATGATTTTCCAGTCTTGGATCTGACAAAGTCTACTCGTATCTTTATTCTTTAGTCCAACACTTTAAAAATTCACTGTAAAGTGAAAAAGAACTAAAACTAAATAGATGAAACTATGTCTCACTTTATAGTAGCTGGAAATTTTCATATTTTAGTTTTTACATATTTCCACTGATTCATTTTTATTATTTTTATCAGCTTAAATACTGACTAGAACTACGGAGATCTGTCTGTCTATAGTCTAACATCTCTACTAAAATTTTGGTAGAGAGAGAACATGAGTCATTGTCAAAGCAGTTTCTGTATAATGTCTAATGGTTGCTGGGATGGATTAGTGGTGTGATGAATGCTGTTTATACCAGGAGGATTTAAAGCTAGATTCCCCTGGACAACAGAGACGCAAACAAATTCTTTCCTAACCTACCAAAAACATTAGCCATAAAGTGATAACTGGATCTTTCAATAACTAGTTCTTAACCCTCCCTGAGTATAGCGTCTATTTGGTCTGCTATTCTTAGAATGCCAAAAGAAATGAATGTGTGCCTTTACTTTATGCCAAAATTCCCTCAATATTTCTGTTACTTTAGCAAGATACATGGCAGGACATATTAATGCCCAGCTTTTCACAGCATGCAGGGCCTTCACCACAACAGTAGCTCTCAGCTGCCTGTCTGCCGTTAATGTCTTAAAAGACAATCTGTCTACTTAATTTTTCACTCTTTCTCAGACACATTTTTTTTTGTACCTCCCCATCCTTAGTAGGCCATTTTCCTCTGTTCAACTGTATTAATCAGAACTTAAATCAGGCCTCCTCTTGGGCATACTTTCCAATCACCGTTCCCATGACAACCGATCCTTTATAATCACTCACTAGTCATTATTGTGTTTTCTTTTCAAAGATTTACCCCTCTAACAGAAGAGTTCAATTGTTTCTGGATAATATTAATCTTAATCTAGCTGCAATAGGCAATGTACTAGGAAAGATAACTACATAATTAAGGAATATCAGAAAGATTCTGCAAAAAATTCCTGTATGGTTCTTCATACAAAAGTTCCTTTTTAAAATATGAATACTCTTAGAAGGGTTATTCTATGGACTGAATGTTTGTGTCCCATCAAAACTTGTATGCTGAAAATCCTAATCCCCAATATGAAGATATTTGGAGATGTAGCCATGAGGAAGTAATTCAGTCATGAGGGTGGAGCCCACATAATGGGAATTAGTGCCCTTATAAGGAGAGATATGAGAGCACTTGGTTCCTCTCTCTGGTCTCTCCCAGGAGAAGATGGCCATCTGCAAAGGAGGAAGAAGGCCTTCACCAAAAACCCAACAACACTGGCATGCTGGAACCCTCATCTCAGACTTTACCTTGTGAACTATGCAAAATACAAGTGTGTATTTATTTTAAGTGTAAAGGCCTATAAAGATATATAGATTGAGGCAAGACGGGGTAGGAAAATGGTGTGCAACAAAAATAAGGTGAAGCTCATTGAAGGCTAATTCCACCTAAGTGAAATTAGTTCTTGTCACATTTTGCTCATGGCACTATACACTCTAAACTAGATTGAACAATAACTTGTCTTAATTTACATGCTTTATTTTAGTCATTCATATTAGGTTTATCTTTTTATGAGATGGTTTATAGCAGCTCCAAAATTGGTGTTATTTTCTTACAGCACAATGCTCATTATTGAAGCCTGCACAAAGCTCTTTAGATAAAAAAGAAACCAGAGAAATTTCTGAGTCACTATTTGCATAATCATATAAAAAGAATCCCAAGGTCAATAAAATTACTTTCAGATAATGCTACATGAATAATTTAAATCATTCAAAATATAGGAAACTATTACCATTTGGAGGAATTCTAGTTTTTACAATCATATATATGTATGTGTGTGAAAAAAGAGCTGTGTGAAAAAAATCCAGCCATAAATGTCTCTATTTTTCATATTACATGGCTGGATACTTTCTAGACAGCTCCTGTATATACAATTTTTAGTAAATTAATCCTACCTTTGGCCATAATAGTGCAAAGGTGAAACAATCTAATTAGTCAAAAGAAGTATAACAGAAATAAAAATCTGTCTAATTATTTCCCATATAACATACAATCACCACTTCTACTATTCCCTGACCTCATATAGAACAGAACCATAGTAACATGTAGTGACAAAAGTCATTTCAGGGAAATTTAAACACAGCCCAATTAACCACATTATTCTGAGTTATCCAAGTACGCTTAGCAGTCTGTCAGGTGTTTTGACGTAATGAATTGTTTGAGAAAACATTGCAATAAATATACATATTTATATATGGTATTTAAAAAGATAAGAGTATTAGTGTTGTTAACAGTGTGCCTCACATGGACTATGGGCATGTTTTACATTTTTCTTTTAAGTGTCTGTTTTTCATTTATGAGCACGTATTGCCTTTTTTAGTCAAAAGAAATCATAAAGCAAAAGTGAAGTCTGAGCAAGGACTCTGGAGAGAGATTGTCTAAATACAAATATTGGTTCTGCCATTTGCTAGTTACATGAAAATAGGATGAATTACTTACTATCTATGTTCTTTAGTTTCCTCATCTACAAAATGATTACTGTATCTATGTTACAGATAACTGTGAGAAGTATGTAATCCAGTAAAAGTACTTTGCTGATGTATAGGAGACTATTATAAGTATTAGCCATTATTATCAATATAATTATTACTAAATGGAAAGTATTAGAAATGAATGAAAATAAATCAAAAGAAACAAACAAAAACCCACAATGACAGAGATACCCATTTGCAATTAAATTAACTCGTTAACAAGTTTAGTGTCATAGAACTTGCTTCAGATTATTGCACTCTACAGAACATTCTACATATATGCCACTGGGGAGGCATACAGGAAATACAGACCCAAAAGAACTAGGTTTAAAAATACAAAGCAGAGGCATGTAACATAATACCGTGCTAAATCAAAAAAGACAAACTCTTGAGCACAGTTTACTTCATGCTCACAGTGGAAAATGCCTAAGATCAGATGAGTATCTATATGCAAGAACCCAATATAGATTTATATAGTACATTTCAGTCAAAACTCTCTGTTGTCCCAGAATTCTTCTGAGAACCTTCAAAACTATTGGCAAAACATAGTCAATATTTGTGAACCTCCAAAATTATTTTTGGACTAATGAAATAATCTGTTGCATCATTTAAAATTCCTAATTTCTTTTCAAAGCAATAAATATAAGTAGCTTGGCTCTTTCTAGAGTAATTGCAACCACTTCCTACAGTGATTAAAGGAAAATATGTAACTAATATAGTTCAACTAAGATCAAAGCATGCAGTAACTTTTTACATTTTCAAATGCTAGCTAATATTAAATATTTTAATAAATGACTAAAAATAAAATAAATTCAAAGGAATATAAAAACCCATTATTAAAAACATATGAGTATGCCTGAAACCTATGTAATCCTTGCTAACAGATGTCACCCCAATAAGTCTAACAATAAAAATGAATATAAAATAAAAAAATAATAATAAAAAAATAAAAACGTATTAGAAATTGCCAATTTCTACCTCATTTTCATTTTTATGTCATACTTCTAAAAGCATGAAATTAACACTTTTAAAGATATAGTTCTTCTAATGTGTTTTTTGGTAACAACATATTTCACAAATAAAACAAAGAGGTAGTAGATTCCATCTCTGAGATAATACCATCTCAGATACTACTAAAAGCTGACTGTGCAGAAATTTCCAAGATCATCAAAAAGATTTTACTAAAATCTAAGAAATTAGTTTTAGTGCATATTTCCTCCCACAAACTAAAATTGTACCCTTGTACTTCTCCTTAGTCTAAAAATCAAGTTGTTCCCCATACTAAGCTCCACTAGAAAGTGTCTCAGAAGAAATTTTCTATATGGAAACTACGGAAAGTAAAGTTCTCTATGGAAACTAAACCTGACTGACCCAGCTCTGACCTCTAGCCATGTGACTAGGAAAATCATTTGAAAATTGCTTTTGACTGCATTACTTATATATTAAAAGCCACTTGTGCATGATGCTATTCAAATACAAGATGCCAAGAACAGCTATTAATTTGTTACTACAGCTTCTAAGGTGTAGGAAAGTCACCAATGATGATGCAAGACCTTACCATTATTCGACAAAGAGCCCATAGACAAACCACGGCAAAAGCTACAAAGATGAAGCTGTGATTTACAGAGGCCAAAGAAAATGGAAGGATCACTTCCAATAAACTCAAAAGACAAAAGAATTGTATCTGGCTTGTCTGTTTCAACCCAAATATCTATTGAACATGTATTCATTTGTACTGTCTGTGCTGCTAAAGTTCTTCCCAAACAGAAAATGCAATGAAAATTTGTTATTGACGATACTATAAGATGTTTTAAGATTATACTAAATTTTCAAAAAAGGTATAGTTTTCCAATATTTTTTAGGTTATTTGCTTTGCATAACTGTTCAAATTCCATCTCTATAAAAGTTTTCTTATAATGTGTTATTTAGTTAAAAAGATAAACAGTTGTAAGAAGTGCACGATAAGAAAAAACTGCAAAGTTTATAAATCCTTTGCCTTGAGTTTGGAAAGTGTAAGAATACAGAGGAGGTGGAGGGGGGTGTTTATATCATTCAAAACATAGCTACAGCTGTTTTGCATCAAAGAAAAAGTTTTTAATGTGCTAAAAGCTGAGTTCAAAATACCTAACAAGAGGTTCACCACACATTGAAAGGGATATCCGCCTTCTTCAAAACGTAGCTTTCTAAGCTATTACGTTGCTTGGCGTTGTTTTAATGTGATCATGATCTAACATTTTAGTCACAAAAGATAATGCTCTGCCTTTGAAAAATCCAAAATCCTCCATCAACTCAGCAGCTGTGTATGATTAAGAATGCAAATAGGCTCAAGAGACTGATTCCATTTCCAGGTCCTTTGTTTATGAATCACCTACCCAGAGACATAATTTTAATAGAAATAGAATTTCTTCCTAAAGCAACATGTAACTTGCAGGACTACTACAGCAAGACAATACTTCTTTACTAGCACGGCTGTACTGAACAAAGGCAGGCTCCATTTTCTTTGCTTTAAGACATTTGTAACAGTTGACATGTAGTCAGGAAATGAGGGTTTCTCTGTTTTTCATTTTCTGGAAAAAGGAAAATATTAAGGTTGCCTTTCCAGTAATAGCAACTTAAACTACAGCTCTTGTTATGGCAGTTTAAAGATCTTTCACTAAAGATGGATGCTGTGTTTTTAATGGTGAAAGTAGAGTGCATTACTTAAGGCTGTTCAAACCAAGATTGGGTTGACTGGTTCTGTTTACTTAGTCACTCTTGAACCCAAATTCATGTGCTTGATTTATATATCAAGATGAAATCCACTCTCATGTCTGTGTGGAAGGAGGATGGGGGTTGTAAAAAAAACTTTGCTATATTATTTAGCCAATTGTTTAGAACAAGGGGCCCATTTCAAGTCAGAAAGCCATTATTGTTTCTAAGTGAAGAACAAAAGAAGTGAATATAAATTTGAGTAAAAATAATACTGTTATCTGAAATAAAAGGCTATAGTTGATGCTAAAGCTGAAACTAAAAGTTAAGTTAATTCCATCTCACACATTAATATCCCACTCATTGTATTATAAACTGTAGTGCTTGGACATATGCACCATTTTCCTTTTTGCCTCTCAGATGGTACGATGTTGAAAGAAAGTGCATAGATAGCATTACCATATAAATAGAGTTGGCATACCACATTCAAATCAGACTCTTAGAAACATGCTTGACTATCAAGTTGTGTTCATTAAATGCATATAAATTTTTGCAGTTATACCTCATAAAGCTGTTAAAAAAACTCTGTGGCTATTAATTCTTAATGCTGAAGACCACAGATAATAAATCATAAAAAGGAAAGAAACCCAAAGGATAAAACCATACTGATCTTTAATAACCATTGTTAAAATTGGAATAGAATATAAATGTATCAAATCAACATGCTGTACATCTTAAGCTTACATGATGTTACATATCAACTATATCTCTAAAAAACGAATTTTTAAATAAAGATATTAGAATATAATGAAAACAAAATACTATGATTCATACATACTAATTTAACTGTTTACCACCAGCTTTACTTATATTATCTTTCTAAACACTGGATAAAAGCTATACAGGATACAACCAACACTTCTACCATCTCCTTGAGCTCATGCAGACCTGAACCACAGTGGCATGTAGTGATGAAAGGCATTCCATGTAAATCCTGACACAATGATTTAACCACATTATCCTGAGTTATCCAGAAATAATTGTAAGTCTATCAGGTGTTTTGATGTAATGAACTGGATTATTTATTCAATTGGTCCTCTTGACTTTAATTGTAAAAACCCAGCCTGAAAGAATCAAAGAAAAGTGAACTAACTGAAGGTGTCCATGGCCTGAGTACTTTACAAGTTTAATTTTCATGACTATAGTCATTTTCCTGAAAATCAGCACAAATCCATTCCCTTATTTGAAATGTTGTTTATAAAATTTCACTCATATTGTCGTTTAGTGGTATAACTTCTTTCTGAAAGTCACTTATTTCTTTGTTTCAACAGAAAATTACACTCACCAAATGACACAAGATAGATACTGCTCACAGAATTACAGAAATACCCTTACATTTTATGAATTTTTATAAATCTACTCAAGCCTAGAACATACAAGGGCTGTCCAAAAAGTATCCATCCATGTAATATGAAAAATAGAGACATTTATGGCTGGATTTTTTCCAGGTAGCCCTTGTTTGCCCTAGTCAATCCAAAATGCAAATATAATTACTCAGTTAGCATTGTTCTACAGTATTGTATAAGGAATTAATAAAACAAAGACATTATCTTTAGTTTCTCCTAAATATTTTCTCTAAGAAGTCCTAGAAATTACTTAGATTCTACTTCTAATTGTAAAGCAAGGAATCCTTAAGTAATTGCAAAAATTCAGATTAAAACCACCAATTAATTCCTTAAAAACTATTTATTTCATGCTAAAAAATATAATTATTTTCATGTAAAAAAGTAAAGACAATCTTTATAGCACCTCTTTATAAGGTTGAATTTATCTCTGACAGCATTATTAGCCAAATATTTTTTCAAGTGGCTTTCATAAACAAAATTATTGAAGCTTTACTGTTTATAAAATCACACAAGCAGACTAAAAACGTTAAGAATGTCATAATAATTTTCTATCCACTCCCTGACCACACTTAGATGGAAACTTTAAAATGGAAAGTAGAGCACTTAGAATCTGTTTGTTTTAGAATTACAATTCAGGCTGAAAAAATAAAGTGGGAGTTCACTGTCAGACACTAAATGGAGAGAGCAGTATGAATGCTTCCCTCTTAATTTAGAAGTATGTTTGCTTGTGATCTAATAGAAAAATAAGATATATGAAATATTCTCAAGCCAAACTTCCAACAATTTTACATATGTCCCAACAAATAACTTCACTTATTTTCATGTATCTAAAACTGTAGAGTCAAGACCAAAAGATGTATGATTTGAGAATAAAACAAATATCAAAATCAGAAATAGGAAATTTAACCTATTTTTATAAATAAGCATATATATTTTATACTACTATAAAATAGTATTATGTATCTAAAAAACAGAGGTCTACTGAAACACTTGTATTAATGATTCTAAAAGCTAGACAAAATAACATGGAATTTATTTTTTGAACATAAGTTTCTCCACAAACACTTTGAATTTTGTTTTACTTTATGAGGAAAATATTACCTAGATAATTAAATCATTTATGTTACATTAAATATAGAGATATTTAGCCATCAAGCTAGCTACTATTAACAGCCAAATTATCAATTACCAATATAGCATTATAATTATACATCTGTATGGTAATTATACAAATGCACATTTTTCATTAAAGCTCTGCTTCTTAGCCAAGAAGCTAAATTTCTATGAACTTGAATGAGCAAATATAAAGACAAAATCAAGTGGCCTTTTATGTTTACATAACAAAACAAAAGTGTAAGTATACACAGAATTGCATACATTTTTTTTAGTCAAGTGATGTATTTTACTGATACACGTAGAAGGTAACTCACTAATTTTAAGAACATCAGTAACTATGATATGTATCTTAATTTTCACCATGCAGGAAAAGGTCACATATTATCACCTTGAAGTAACAAATCAAAACTTTATCATAAATCAAAACATTCATCAAAACTTTAAAACTATAATCACTAATTTTTAATTAAAGAAGGATTTTGCATTTATATTTCCAAACCTTTAAACATAGCTAAATCTCGTCTCACCCCTCTTTCTATTCTCATCACCTAATTCGCTCCCCCGTGTATCAGTAAGAAAACCACACCAGAGTCCTTCATGTTCCACAAACCCAAGGTGCTCATGCTCATTCCATTCTGCTGACTAGAAAATCTTTTCCCATCACTGACGAGAGAAAGTCCCCTCCACCATTCAAAGCCTAGCTCCAATATCACCTCTATAAAGTCCTCTTTAGTTCTCCAGAATTATGGGTTGGCTCTTCTGTGCTGTTACACATTTTTAATTTGTGCTTCTTTTCGAAGTTACATTGAATATTCCTTAAGTCCAGGACTAGTCTTAATTCTTTTAGTAAGCCTAGCATAGTACACGAAGTAGGTAGGCCCTTAACAAGTATCTCTGAAAATAGAGAAGGAGAGAGGGAGCAAGGAAGGAAAGAAAATAAAAAGAAAGTAGTTAGATGTTACTTGTAATAATTGCCTTTTCTGTGGGGGTGGGGGGGAATTATTGGAAACACAAATTGTCGTTTGTGTTCTATTTATAAACTATCACCAACATAATTCAGACACTTAAGACTTCCAAATACAGTGTGCTTTACTATCTGGCACCACAGCAGTGAGAAGGTATACACATGTTACATAAACATCTGACTTGACTGCAAATCTTTAAATAAAGTAAAATTTCAGAGTTATTTAAATCATATCAGTATGATCTAGTTTGATTTTAAGAAAACATGTATTAGAATGAATACCTTCCTAATTAAAGAAGAATTAACAAAGCTTATAGGAAAGGACAGAAAATCATATGTTATTAAAGGAGTTTAAAGCAGAGTCTAAAATTTATTTGGGGCAACTGTTTCCCAGGAATGAATTGCTACATGCTAATGGGGTCAAAGACACTAGATGGTTCTCCAGAGGCTCTTTTCTACTGAAAAGGACTTTCAAAATAAAGTGGGGGTGGAAGCAGAGACTAAGGAACTGTTCCTTCGTGCACCAAATGCATTCTCAGAGTACTAACATCTGTTTCAGTTTACATACTTTAAGTATGACTTTACACATGGAAATTAAACTTCAGCAACACGCCTAAGTAGCCTGTCTGTAAAAGAACTACATGTACCATCAACAGCTGGAATATGTATAGGTCCACATTCTACATATCATAATGTCCTGTGAGCCACCAACAACCCCAAGTCTCAAAACTCAAATGTCAAAGAACAGCTTCTAATTCTCATGAAACTTTCATAGTAGAGAAGGGTAAGATTTGAGGGGAGAGGAATCTGATTCCAAAGCAATATGAAGGATTTCTAGAATTTAAAGTGATATTTCTTTTTTTAAATGAAGACAGCTAAAGATCAAAAGATTTGAATTTCCTCATGTGAAAAAAAGCTCATTCCATAACATTCCACTAAGCTTACTTATTAGTTAGACATTAAAAGTATTTTTTTCAATATACTAAGATAATTATCATTTCTAATTATAATACAAACCTGCAAAAATAATGATGTTCCTTTGCTGCCACCATGTGGTATGTCTGTATTTTTGCAGTTACAGATTGTTCCTAAATAATCTTCATAGCTAGTTCTGAAGTCATCATCATCAGCTCAGACCTCTGGTATGCAAATACTATTAAAGATTTTAGCCATATGGGGTCTATTACCAGATAATTTACATACTAATGAATCATCAACCAATGAATAGTAACTAGCAACTCACAATGAAGGAAGAATTGCATTATGATATCTAGGAGAACAATATATCAATATATCAAAGAGCACACATCTGTTAATATCAAAATACAGACAAGTATTAATGTGAGACAATTCAAAAGCTACCGTATAATTTATGGCAGTGAGTAGTAAAGAAATTTTAAGTGCTCTGAGTGAAAACTAGAAAGATAAATGAGAATGTTCATGGAAGAGAACTGAGAAGTTTTAAGGCTCTTCAAAAGGATTTAGGTATGCAGAATGAAAACAGGGTATTTCAGGTAGAAGTAAGATCAAATAAAGGTACGGATCTAGAATCGTCATGGAATTCTAGGGGCACTATACCCCTGTGGAGTGACGTTCACAGAAGCGAGAAAAAAATTAGAAAGACAAATCAGGACAATTTGTAGTAGTCCTTTATTGCCAGGTCAAGAAGCCTGGATTTCAACCTACAGGTCATGGGAAGTCATTAACTCAACAAATCATGCATTTTTTCCACTGTAGATATAATATCTGTGCCCCATAAATGAGTTTATATTAAATCATTTATTTCCCAAACTGAGAATAATCTAGTAGCTCAGATCCTCTAATCCCTCATCCTGAGTAAATAATGTAAGGTAACAGAGCCCTGAAATTCAAGTCACCCAGTAAATCACTGCCAAATCTCCAGGAGGAAAAAATTAATAAATATTTTTAAAGGATGATGACTGAGTCCAAGAAGATGTGAAACTTTCTTCCTAATATTTTACTGAGATCTGTTCTGAGAGGATATGTGTCCATCATAGGAAAGAACAAGAATTCTAACAAAAAAGCAAGGAGAATAAATTAAGGTTCACAGGCCCGTCTCACAGCAGAATGTAATGTAATGTGTGTTGGGGTAGCACAGGGTAAAGGAATGAAGGATTGGGATAATCACAAGGTGAGACTTGGATATCCAGGTAAAAGTAAATCTCTACCATTGAGTCTACTTACTGGAAATGGTTGATGTAAAAAAAAAAAAAAAAAAAAAAAAGTTTTTTAATAAAAAGCTTATTGTGGGTCATATATTATTGGAAGCTATATTGATTTGTTCTTAAAAATAAAGTTACAGAGCATAATGAAGAATTAAGGATCTTCAGAGTGAAGTTGAAATAGCAGGTCCTCAATTTTCACATGTGCAAAATCCTGGGGGAAGCTTACGCACAACTCCCTGGAGGAAAAACAGTAATTCTCAAAGAAATATAGTAACAATTCATCTTGTAAGTGAAAACATCCTCTTAATTTAACATAATACACACAGATGTTTCTGCTCAAACAGTGGCCAAAACATGGAAATAACCAAAGTGCTCTGTGACAGATGACTGGATAAAGAAGCTGTGGTACATACACACAATGGAATATTACTCAGCTATGAGAAAAGATGAAATATTGCCATTTGCAACAAAATGGATGGACCTGGAGATCATCATGCTTAGCGAAATAAGCCAGACAGAAAAAACAAGGAACTGTATGACTTCACTCATATGTGGAATATAAAACTGAAAGCAACAAAGAAAAAACAAACAAAAAACCCATGGACACAATCAATAGTTTAATGTTTACTTGGGGACAGTGGGAAGGGGATAGAAGAAGGGGAGGGGGTGGGAGGGGAGGGAGGGGGAGCTAAATATGTGGTGATGGAAAGAGAACTCACACTGAGTGGTAAACTTACTATACAAGTTGATGATGCACCATAAAATTGTAAACACCTGGAACTTACATAATTCTTGCTAACAAATGTCACCCCAATAAGTCTAACAAAAATAAAAACCAAGCTCTTTATATTACTATGCAAGTAGCAATGGTTTCTTGACAATGATAATGAAAAAATATTCCATTCCAGAGCCTTGTGCCCCTTAATGCTCACTTCTTGGGCACACGACACCAACATTAGATATTAAAATATTTTATTTAACTAGTATATTTTGGATATAAGCAAAATTCATAGGCATAGATTTCTCTGTATGATAGAAAAGCAATATGAAGACCTATCCAAATATTAGGATCAAAAATTAGGGATCAGTAAAACAAAGGAATAATATTCCCTTCCATTAGTAAGAAGCATTAGTAGAATATAACGGAAAGAACTCTAAGCTGGGTTTATCTTGTTATTGTCATTCTAGTCTCTTAAGATAAAAGTTTAGTTAATTAATTTTTAATATTTTTGTGATCTAATAAATGCCATTTAAAGATATAAATTTTCCTCTGCCTATTGCTGTCTTTGCAGTTTTGATAAGTTGGGGCTTCATCACTTATTTCTATTAGTGCTATGATCTATTTTTATTATACTTCAACTTCAGTTACATAGGGAAAAAAATTTTTTAATTTCCAAATAGATAATATAATTTTGTTTTCTTCACTGTTCTCTTGGCAATCATTTTATTTTAAATTTCTAATTTTGTTGAACTGTGGTCAATAAATATGGCCTTTATAATTTCTGCTTTTGAGAATTTGTTTAAATTGTCTTTATAATCTAAATAATGATCGGTTTTTGTGAATCTTACAGTGTGTATGTGGGGGGAAAGTATGTTGTCTGTTGGGTATGTATGTAAATTAGATTAATCTGGCTAATTGTATTATTGACACTTTTTTTATTTTTGGCAACCTGGTGACTCCTGCCCAGGGGAGGTCACCATATTGACACCGAACTTAGTACAGACACCCGATCGGCACTGCGCACTACAGCCCAGAACTTCTGAGCTCAAGCAATCCTCCCACCTCAGCCTCCAGAGTAGCTGGGACCACAGGCACAGGCCACCGCGCCCGGCTGCTGATACACTCTTCATGTTTACATATTTGACAATTTGATCAGGTGATTTATGATTGGCAAGTTCACCTTTAATTCCTATTAGTTTTTTTTTAATGTAGTTTGAAGCTAAGTTGGTGAATCATAACATATTCATGATTCACATTTTAATGAAATGTATCTTTTAAAATATAAAAGTATTTCTTTGTTCTTTTAAAAGACTTTTTTCCCTAAATTATACTGATTTAAATATTACTAAACCTACATTTCTTTTATAGCATTTTTCTGTTATAGTTTATCCTGTCTTATTTGCAAACTTTCTGCAACTTGTTCTTGACCATGTCTTTGGAAAGCATGTTTGTAGGCTATTGAATTTGCTCTTCTGTTAATATTCTTGGTCTGTTTTTCTTTTGGGTTGTTTGGGGTGGGGGCAAACACGTGAAAAGATGCCCAACATCATTAGTCATTAGTGAAATGAAAATTAAAATAATGAAATCCCCTATACACTTATCATAATAGCTAAAATAAAAAATACTGACAACACTAACTGCTGACAAGGATGTGAAGCAACCAAAACTTTCAAACATTACTAATTTTAATGAAAAATGGTAGAAAAACTCTGGAGAAATTGTCTGCAGCTTCTTAAAAATTTAAACATGATTCAATACAGCAATCCCACTTGTATTTATCCTAGGGAAATAAAAGCATGTTTACACAAAAACCTACAAATGAATGTTTAGAGGAGTAATTTTCATAATTTCCAAAACAGAAAAATAAACTTCCTTCAACAAAAGAATAAACCAATTGGGTTATCTATAAAATAGAATACCACTCAGCAATAAAAAAGAGACCACTGATCAATACAACATGAATCTCAAAAGCATTATGATAAGTGAAAGAAGCTAGACTCAAAAGATTACTGACTACATGATACTATTTTTATATGACTTGGTGGAAAACCCACTGTAGAAGGAGAGAACAGATCGATGGTTGCCTGGCATGATGGTTAATTTTATGTATCAATTTAACTGGGTCATGAAGTGCCCAGATGTTTGGCTAAACATTTTTTCTAGGTTTGTCCATGAAGGTACTTCTGGATGAGATTAGCAATTGAATCTGGACTCGGTAAAGCAGACTGCCCTCCCCAATGTGGGTATCATTCAGGGCCTATTTAGGGTCTAAACAGAACAAGGAGGAGGAGGAATGGAGAACTCATTTCCCTTCTACCTGACTGCTGAACTGGTACACGGGTTGTCTCCTGCACCTAGACTATATTTACACTATCAGTTCCCCTGGTTCTCAGGCCTTCTGACTGTAGCCGAGCTTCTTGTGATTTTAATGCCCCTAGTATTTTTGGCAGCTAAAAGTAAATAATTTAATTCTTAATTAGGATATAGGTATAGGCTTTAACTAAATTTTTTTATTACTTTGGTTGTCAGGTAACTTACAAAGATTAAGAAAGTATGTTAGTCATTTTCTAAAGAACTGCCTGTAAAGCAAGTTCCAGGAAAAATGTTTAAAAGTACACTTTTCTAGAGCTAATAGAAAAATAAAGCAAGTAAAGCACAAAACAATGATCGTTTAAACAATGGCAATCACTAGTCACAAGATATCTAGTTTATGCCTTCTGTTGTAAAGATAACGTCACTGACACGTTATCACTGACATAGCTTTTAACAAGACAGAGAACAGCGGGACTGTCCCCTTTCAAACGAGACGTATGGTCAGCCTAGTCTCACTGGGCTAAATTCAAGGTGTCAGTAGGCTGACTATATGTACCGTATGAAATGTGACCATACCGGTGTTTTCTGTCCCATTTAAAATGGTATGTTTGATCAGCCTATCACAATTATGAGATATTTTGCAGAATCTTGGTTCTTCGCCCCAGCACCCCAGCAGCAATTATATTGTGAGAACAAAATTACATTGTTCTCACAATATAATTTTGTGTTGCTAATGTGATGTCTCTTTGCCAAGCAGAAAAAAAATAATTTCAGGGTCTCGAGGAGAATTTATGACTTTGTTTTGCCGAAAGAAAAAATGTCTTTCATGTACCTGTAACCAGCTGCTGAGGCCCAGGAGTCTGATAGAAAAAAAATGTCATGTATGACTGAAGAAAACACAAACTTCTCTCTCAGTTCCCTGGAACTTCCTCTTGCCCACTCCTTAGCCGCATTAAAAACTTCCTACTTTTGCTTTACGGGGTAGAGACAGATTTGAGAGATCTTGCTCCCTGGTCTTCTCATTTTGACCAAATCATATAAACCTTTCTCTATCTTCAAGCACCATTGTCTCAATGTTTTGGTTTACCAGCACACCAGGTACATGAACCTGAATTTTAGGAGGTCATTCCACAACAAAATTCTGACTGAACTACACTATATTTGCTTCCCTAGGTGTCCAACTTGCAGACTGCAGATTGCGGGACTTTTCAGTCTACATAACTGAAAGTGCCAATTCCTTTTAATAAATAAATAAATAAATAGATAGATAAATAAATAAATAAATAAATAAATACTCCTGGTTCTGTTTTTCTGGAGAACCCTAACTAATAAAGATTTCGGTATTGAGAGTGGAATGCTACTGTAAATAACGAACATCTAAAAATGTGAGCAGCTTTGGAACTGGATAGGAGTAGAGGCTGGAAGAGTTTTAAGGTGTGTGCCAGAAAAAGTCAACACTGCCATGAAGGGATTTTAAAAATAATTCTGGTGAAAACTCAAACTGAAAAGAGGAGTACTAAGGAGAAGCTTTTCTTGCTCTCTTCTATGAAATGCCTAGGGAAGTATCTGGTAGTTGAGCACGACATGCAGAGGGTATCTAGCCACCTTCTATTATCTGCTGTTATATTCTTTCAAAACCTCCAAACATTTTAGAAAATTTTACTTGTTCTTTGGTGCTTGAGGGGCCAGACTAATGAATGATACACAAATGCCTGTATCAAGCTTGTCCAACCTATGGGCCATAGGCGACATGCAGCCCACGGCGGCTTTGAATATGGACCAACATAAACTTGTAAACTTTCTGAAACATTGAGTTTTTTTGCAATTTTTTTTCTTTAGATCATCAGCTATCATTACTGTTAGTGTATTTTATGTACACTATTTTATGGCCCAAGACAATTCTTCCAGTGTGGCCCAAGGAAGCCAAAAGATTGGACACCTCTGGATATGAAAGGAAATAGTAGACTTAAGCAGAATTCATCATACTTATCAATTCTGGACAAAGTGAAACTTCAGATTATAATGTAAATTTTAAACAAGGACTGCCTAGCCATTGCTACCTTTCAACAGATGCTCATTGAAGTCATATTTATAAAAAATTTTGTTTGCCTTACATCAGTCCTTTTCCCTCCTAATTTCTTTAAAAACTATACTCTCTTACAATACTCTCTCCTTATAGATTTCCCCCAAACTTTAGATTTAAAACAATTGTTTCCCTTTGTCAGCTGCTATTAGTCATCCCTCCTGGTTTTTCCAGTAACACATCTCAATTCCACAACATTCACTCAAAATTTAAAAAGCTGATTATCTTTCAACTTTCTTAACACCTATTCTAGGAATCTCTCCTTCAGAAATAATGACACAAATTTATGTGTCCTATGGCACTATTTTCCTCTTTAAAAAAAATGGGAATGACTATCCACCTTTGAGAAAATGACTTAATCAACCATGGCACAGTTACTCTATGCAACAGTGTCCACTCATTAAAAAGGAGATTAAGATTTGAATATATATGCTTATATAGAGGAAGGGGGGGAAATGCATTGCACTGAAGAATAATGTTAAGGTATACAAGGGCTGTCCAGAAAGTATCCAGTCATGTAGTATGAAAAACAGTTATGGCTGGATTTTTTCCAGACAGCCCTTGCATTAATATGTACCCAGAAAAGTATCAGGAAACATATACACCACACTTAATGGTGTAGAGACACTTTGGGGGTGTAAGATGGACTGGGACCATTCTAATTATATTTTTGTATTTAATTGTTTTACATAAAATGTGCATTACCATTGAGGTTTTTAAATATCATTTTTTAACCTGCACAACTTTAACCAACACATATTCATCAGGTTCTCCTCAGAGCAATCTATTCTTACTCATAGTTTTATTTTCTTCACACACTTCATGATTTTTATACATTTTTATCATCTCTCTCCCATGGAAGATAACAGGACAGTGATTCCCGTCAGTCTTGCATTGCCTCACGTATAGAAGGTTCTCAATTATTTGCCTCCAGAGGAGCTGAAAGGATTTGTTAAATTTCAATACATCAAGGAGTGACGCGTACGAGTAGGAACGTAGACTGCAGTCAAAGGACAGGACTAAGTGACGGGGAAGAGAGGAGCAAAAAACTGCAAAAAGTAGACGACTACCTTGCCTTGCGACTCCGCGACACCCATTGGCACCAGACTCTGACATCATCTCGCAGCGCCCCGTATCATAGTTACGAGAAAAGAGAAGTGGCGGGAAGTGGGGAGAGGGAGGAGAGAGGAGAGAGGAAGGAGGAGGAGGAGGAGGAGACTGGAAGTCACGTGACACGTTTTGGGTCACTCTTCCTTCTGGCGACAGAAGCTGTACGAGTGCTGTCCGGAAAAAAACCAGCCATAATTGCCTCTTTTTAATATTATAATACATGACTGGATACTTTCCGGACAGCCCTCGTAGAGTCAGAAGGACAAGAGAAATTTATCTGTACTAAATAAGTGTTTAGAAGTGCTTAGTTTAGTGTCTGTCTCTATTTAGCCTTTCCCTTTTTTACGTGCCCTAATTTGACGCTGCCCAAACAAAAGATGGCTGCACAGGCGCTGGTCCTACCATAAAGACGCCGGCCTAGAGAAGCCCCTGCGTGGCGTCTGTGGGCTGGCACACATGTCCCAGCAATCCGTCTCCGTAAAGGAAGTCCGGGGCGGGGCCGCCATCGCGAGTTCCTACGTTGGTGCGAAGATGGTGGAAGAGGAGAGTGTCCGCGTGGTTCGTTGTGGTGGCAGCGAGCTGAATTTTAGGAGAGCGGTGTTCTCAGCGGATTCTAAGTATGGGGCCATTGCGTTTTGTCCATGGGCTGGCGGGCCGTGAGTCCCGTGGGACCGGGGGAACTAGCTGTCAGGCTCGTGCAGACTCGCCAGCCGGCCGATCTGGGCTCAGGCAACAGGTGTGCGTGGGATGGTGGATCCCCCGGCACGAGGAAGGGAGCTGGTGCCTGCGCGCTGTAAGGATGAGAAACCCCTTGGTCCCAGTGACACCGGAGGCTGGAACGCGCTTCCTCCTCTGCGGACCGTTTACCATCTGGTTAGACGGAGGGACTTAGGGACGGACCCACGTGTCTAGAATCGGCCGGGCGTCGGGGCGGCTAGAACGTGGTCCAGGCACGGTTGTGTATATTACGCCCTTGCGGCACCACGGGGAGCATTCCTCTTTCGGACAGAAACGTGACTTGGAATAACTGAACGATTAAAGGCTCCTCTTCACACTGCCAGAGTTCCTCCTCCAAAAGGCATTTTGGCAACCTTTTTGGATCTTTTCGTGGAAGGTGACGTTAGATTCTGTGCGGGATAAAAGCATTTATAAGCCCTGTTCCCTTTCCTCAGATGTTAACTGTAGGTGGAAGCCACACTACTCCCTGGATTGAGAACCCAGTTCTTCCATTCAGAACTCAAGTTTCTTATTCTCTGCCTCACTTGCCTCATCTGTAAAACGGGAATATATTTAGTAGTCCATCCCATAGGGCTGTTGTGAGGTTAAGTGTTTTAATACATAGAAACCACGTAAAACAATGCATGGCACTTAATGGTTCAGTGCATGTCAGCTGTTGTTATTACTGCTGTATTTCCAGCATCACTTAGAAGTGACACATTGTAGAAAGAGAAGGTTTCCAAATCACTTAAGGACAGAATAAAACTTAGTAAAAAACCCTGCCTTAGAAGAGTAGAGATAAAATCTTATGAAAGTTTCTATCTCCCACAATATCTTGTTTATGAGAGTATGGCAAAATATATTAAATGCATGACTGAAGGAGCTTTCATGAATTGCCTTAGAGGAAAGAAAAAAAAATTGAATCCTTGGTTTTTTACAGTAAAAAGGGTTTTGTTGATACTCATGAATCAGAGGAAGAAACTGAGGCTTTAAGAGGTTTCCAAAGTTGTCACTTGGATTTATATTTAGGTATTCAGTTTGTTCCTTCGGTGTACTGTTCTACACCTTAGTCATTACATTTTTGAGATCGATAGTGTTTCATTTGCTAAGTCCTCCAATTCGTTGTAAGTATTTGTTAGCTATATATTATTTACAACAAGCTAAGATGACAGAAACTAAGGTCATTCCAATATTGGTGCTGCCTTCAAGAGCTTACAGTCTAGTAAAGAAAAGAATACTCAGTAATGTTTCATACTGTGATACTTTGGGAGCTCATAAGGAGGAGGGAGTACTTCAAACTGATATGGATGGAAAAGATTGGTGAGGAAGTGACATTTACATTAGGCCTAGGTAGTTGGATGGTATTTTGACTTGGGGATATGGGCAGAAGGAATTCCCATATAGAGGGCACAGTACAGGCAAGTGTACCACATGGATGTTGCGGATTTGGTTCCAGATCACCATAATAAAGCGAGTCATAAATTCAAGTTGTAAAAAATGCCACACCCATGAAGCACAATAGAGGAGGTATGCCTATATAAGCAAGAACGGAAGGCAATTTATGTTGAACAGACTGGTACAGTGGTAAGAGTGCTAGTAGGAAATGAGGTTGAAAGGGGAACATGGAGCCAGTTCTTGGTGGTTGTTTGGTCCAAGGAGTATATTTTTTAATTCTCTAGAGAAGGTGGGAGGGTCATGATTGCATTTCTTCAAGAATATTAATCTGAAAACTAAGTATAAAACTGTCAGTAAGATGAGAGCTAGTATACTCAAGGTACAGTGATGACATGGAAGAAGTAGTTTCACAGTGAAAATTTCCCTTCAGTAATAGGATTTTGCAAGACTAACAGGAGTTTGCCCCATCAGTGAGATTGGGGGAGGACATTCAGGCAAAATGAGCACCTTGAACTTGAGATGAGGGGGTGTCGTGTAAGGTAAATATAGTGCAGCATAAGGTATAGGAAAGTGGTGGGAGAAGAATCTGGAAGAGTTTAGACCGTGGCTTAGAAGGCTAATGCAGGATCCAAGCAAGAAATGCCTTTGGCCTGAACTAAAGATTGAATTTGAAGGGAAAGAAAAGAGTTTTAGGACGATTGAGCAGTTAGCATTAATGAGGAGGTGATGCTGAGTTCAGTTTGGACCTGGTGCATTTAAGGTACTTTTGAAACAACCAGGTGCATATAATAGGTAGAAATTCAGAACTGATATTTGGGGAACTTGGGCCACGATTTGGAGATACTCCCCTTCTTTTTTATCTCTGTGTAGAAGCTAATGATTAACACCAGTTCTCTAGCAAATTAACGGGGTTATAATGAACTCACAAAGATTTTAATATCTGACAGTTACCACAGGCGGTTAGCCAGCTTATACAAAGAGGAGAAGGTAATATTGTATTTTACCTCAAGGAGCTTATTGAGAAAGCTAAAATAATAAATGAAACAACAGAGTCATGGAATTTTAGCATCTTCTCTTGGTTACCAGTTCCTTTTAGAACTAGGACAAAAACCTACTTGAGTGGGTTGCTACTAGAAGCAAGCAGAGAGGTAGGTGTACATCAGGAGTGTCCAATCTTTTGGCTTCCCAGGGCCACACATTAAATGCACCAACACTAACTATAGCTGGTAAACTTAAAAAAAAAAAAAAAAAAAAAGATCTCATAATGTTTTAAGAAAGTTTACAAATTTGTTTTGGCCCACATTCAAAGCCTCTGAGCCACGATTTGGACATGGTTGGTGAACATGAAAGCCCTTGGCATTCCCGTATCAGATATTAACTGCCTCCGAGTCCAGCACTGTTTGCCTCATATCCCGTTGTCTCCCACGGCTATGAAGTGCTATGCATTATAACAGGTTGGTAGGGTATAGAAAACCAAAAATATGGGTCATTCTTGCCTTTCATATTTCTTTGTTATCACGAAGCTATGTCCCTGACTCTAAATATTTTTATCTTGCAGATCATGCTGCTGTAATAATTTTCCTCAAGTGTTACTGTCCTAACATTATTACCCTAAATCTTAATCCTGGTCTTGCTAAGAACCCTGTAACAGTCATCAATTGCCTTCCTTAATTATAGCTCTTCTATCTGACTTTCAGGGTCAGCTTGCTCAACTCTGCTTCTCCAATTATGTTTCCTGATATTACCCATTATACAAACTTTGCTTGGAAGATGGTACATTCCGTGTCTCTTGTAGATACCATGTTAATCCCCGCTTTTCCTTCCATTACTCTTCCTTTTGCTTCCCAGCCCTAAATCACTCCTCCTTCAGAGCCTCTTTTAAATCAGGTTCCTGCTTGTAAACATTTCTAACTTCTCTTCATCAGCAAAGATGATTGAGTCCTGTGTGACAGGCATTCTGGTGGGTGCTTAACACACATTCCTTCCTATCTGCAAGGTTTAGTTAGGTATTATCCTCATTTTACAGAAGCATTTATTGACTGTTTGCTGTGTGTGCTAAGCTTGCATTTGCATTCATTGTTTCATTTAATCCTCATAATAACATTATGAAAACATGTCTGCATTTTTAGTGGGGAACAGTGAGGTTTAGAGAAGTTAAGTAAATTCTCCAAAATTCAGCCATTCGAACCCATTTGTATTTGACTTCTCAAAGGTGCATTTTTTTCTACCATACCATATTTCTATTATTTGTAATAAGTAAATCCACAGTTCCTCCCCTCAAGATGCTCACAGCCTGGTAAGGGAAGCTTTCATGATGCCCTGTGGTACATGTGATAGAGCTAAGCCTATCCTATAAGAAGCACATTAGGACTGGTGCTGATCTGTAATGAGAAAATAAGGAAAGGTTTGCAGTGGAAAGACCACTGAGCTGAATCTTCAAGAGGTAATCAGAAAGAGTAAGTATTCTGCTTAGATCACAGAATGTGCAAAATCATGGAGAGAGTTTCTTTTGGGAGCTTGCATTCACATAGTTAAAACCATTATTCTCTGCTGAGGAACAAGAAGAAAGAAAATTCTTTCCACTTGGGGAAGCATATTGGAATCAGTTGAGTTTTCTTAACAAACAGTACATCTTCACCCACCATTATCTCAAGGAAACACTGCCTAAAGGACTTGCTTACTGGAAGAGAGTTAAGTTTTGTGAACCACTTGACACACAGTTATAGTGAAACCATATTTCCAGTTTGACTGGGTCAAACCACTAGGCGTTTGGGTCATATCCTGAAGGCAGTGGGAAAACACTGAAGGATTTTCATTTAATTTTATCTTTATTTAAAGAAGTGATATGGTCAGATTTGCAAAATTGTCTGATGTGAGTATGAAAGTTGAATCGAAGGGCCACACCTGGAGAGACTAGGAAGTCCTTCATAGTGATCCAACCTAGATAGTAAGACTGAACTACAGTACTCATGGGAATGGAGAGGAAGATCCAGCCAACCAAGACACCATATTCCTCAGATGCTTTGTTACTAATACCTTCTTGATCTTATTAGATAGTTGCACACAACCATGTCATCCATGACTGTCCTTTGACTATAGCACTTACAAGATACATTCTGATATCAGAGAAGTCAATATGTGAAAAATCAAATGCCTTAAAATTAGTAAAATAGTAATCCCAGTCAGCATCAGAAGATTTACTCTTTTCTTATCTGTAGTACTTGTTCATTAGTTCATTTTATAAAACCTTAAAGGTTCAGGCAAGTTCTGTTCAACAAACTGGATTGGACATTGGGAATCAAAGATAAAAAAAGTCCTCTGCTCTATAGGATCTAATGGCCAGATACAGGAAGTAGATATAGATGTAAACAAATTCAACACAGTATGAAAATAAGAGAATCGAGTCATGCACAAGGTACTTTGGGAGTACAGAGAAGAAGGCCAGCCTCAGGATTCTGTGATTTGTACCTTCTACAGTGTATGGAAAAACACTGTGTTAGACATGGGCACTGTTAAATGTAATAGGCACAGAACAAACATTTTTTATTTGATAGATACTAGAAGATTTACTTTTCTGAGCTTTGTCCTGTGGTTATGTTACGAAAATAGTAACATAAGTAAGATGGGATCATCTTAATCACTCTTAATAATTTAGTAGCTTCTGCTGTATGGAAGAAAGCCACAAATCCAGAGACGAGCAAAACTAGCATTTTATCAACAAGAAAAGAACTGTCAAATTTTTTTACTTTGCTATGCAAGAGACCTTACTGGTTAAAGAGAATCTTTGACTTTGTGTTTGTAAGTTGGTGTCCCCAGTGAACAATGGAGGTTGGAGGACATGGGAAGGTGCTGCTATTAGCAGAACCACTGAAGAGTAAGAGCTGATAGTAAGTGAATGCAGAGCAATGTCTGTGTCCCTAGTGAGCAGATAACTTAGTTAAGTTGGCTGCTTTCGCAGGATTATTCTGTAGAGCCTCTGCCGATGGAACCAATCCCAGATAATGCTTCAGCCTCATTAATCTACTTTTCAGAGTTAATGAACTAATCAGTCTTAGATTAAACAGCACACAAATTTGAATATATAGTTACTATCTGTATAGTATGTGAAACTTATTTTTCTCTTATTTCCAGGTATATCTTCTGTGTCTCTGGAGACTTTATTAAAGTTTATAGCACAACTACAGAAGAATGTGTGCACATATTGCAAGGGCACAGAAATCTGGTGACAGGAATTCAGCTCAACCCCAACAACCATCTACAGGTGTCAAATGATTTATAACTGAGAATTTTAATATTGGCTTTATTGTTACCTAAAATTTTATAATTAGATTTGACTGGAAAACTTTCTGGGTAATGATTGGAGAAATCATTTGTTGATTTTTTCTGATGCAGGATATTTTTCACTTATTTTTTGTTACGAAAATAGGATCACAGCCCAGAACTACATTGCCCATGAAAGGGTGTTTGGCTGTGAGTTTCTGAAATTCAGTATTTGCTGCAGTTAAGCAGATTTCTTGATTGTAGGTCTTCTCAGGTTCCTTTATATGCATTGTGAATATCCAAAAGGGGCATATAGTATGTATCTCAAACTTATTTGACCTCTAAACTCTGGTTTCTGGAGCACATTTTTAAAATGTTGACTGAGGGGTATTGATTTTGTAGGTCTGTTCTTTTAAAGATGAGGCTCTTTAGTGTCAATGTAAATTACGTAATCTTAAGGCCAGCATCTAGACAAGAAGAGCTTCTTTAGTCATTTGATCAACCAGTTAATTTTAAGACAAACTTGGGAATCTGGTTTATTCTGGACCGCCTTATTACCTTCACAAAGAGCCCTTGCTTCTCAGAATTCAAGGATAGTGAAATGGTCATTTTAATTCTGTGCATAAGTTTCAGTAAAGCTACTAACGAGTTATTTCAAAATACTTTACTCTTGCTCTAGTTTTTTATTAAGTTCCACTTTTCTGGATTAGTCACAGCCAACTTGGAAGTTATTGCATTATCACAAAGGAAGTAGGGCCTAAAGGAATACTGATCTTTCCTTTCCAAAACTAAGTGAGCTATTCTTGAAAGTTTAAACAGCTTTTCTGCAGAGTTTAGGCACACATATTATCCTTGCTGTCTTCTGGGGATTTCAGATAACAGTTGATTGTTATGTGTAGTGTTTTGAATGTTTTTCTGTAGCAGAAGTATACTTTTGTTAAAATTGGAATTTGTGAAGTCTATACTACTAAGTTTTATAGCAAAATGAAAAACTATATACACATTGCATAAAAGGTCTGTTTCATACACCTGAAAGAGAATAAAATTAGGGGACAATTTTAACAGATTCAATTGAGGTAAAGGGGTGTGTTCCGGAGATTCCGTAGACTTTGGAGTCACAGTATTTGTGTATTAACTATTGTTTTGACAGTGATTAAATATTTGCCTTATTTATATTTTAATTAACCCATGTTTATAATTCTTACATGCAATAATTGTGATGTGTATTTTCTACTTAATATATAATTATTTTAGTTGGGTAGATAATGTTTTCTTCATTTTTTATTTCTATTCTCTGATTCTGTGTCTTCATGGTCAGAAATCTTAAAATTACCACTTCTTTTGGAAAAGCTTAAAATTTTGTATAAACATTATAAGCAAAGTGTTTTCACAGTAACAGCAACAAAAAATCCAGTGTCCACTGGGACACAAAAATACATCTTAGTAAGGCCCTCTGGTGCTACTAAAGTGTAGTCCACAGACCAGGGCCACAAATAGTTGGTTTCTGGTCTGCAATGAGGTAAGTTTAGAAAACTTCAGAATACTTTGACCTTGCCACAGCATCCAAGTACATAATAACTTCTGTTGTCTTTTACAAATGTATTGGTCCTTAATGTGTTGGAAATTTTTTTAGAAAAATAGAACATTCTCAGATAGTCTCAGATTGTTTGAGAAGCACACCTTTAATACCCATGTAAGGTAAAAGCAATTCTGCTAACAAAAAAGGACTTGGCTCTGGGAAAATAGCAGCGAGCTCTTAAGTACTTTTCATAACTCAAAACCTTTTTTACCATCTCCTTCTTAAAGACAAAGGGCTGACTTTTTTCACCTCATTTTAATTAAAATTTGAAATTAATGAATCTGCTTCCTCCAAAGAGTTGTGATAAGATTGTCACAAATAATACGAGCTTTGCAAAAACCATATAAAAAATGACCCCACGTTTTCAAAGCTAATAAAGAATTAATGAACAAAAACACGTTCTGTGTTACCACTTTATTCCTTTGGTATTTTAAATGGAGTTCTGTTTTCTAATCAGTCTTGTACTGTTTTACCCTTTTAGCTGTATTCTTGTTCCTTTGATGGCACAGTTAAACTGTGGGACTATACAGATGGCATTTTGATAAAGGTATGTGGATTGATTTTCCATTTTCATTTTGTGAAAAGGAAAGGCAACATAATTTAATCACAGACATATCAACATAATTTAATCATAGATATGTTACTTCCTTCTATAAGGCCTAAGTGTTAGATAGCCTTCTTAAACAAGAAGTTATGAAATTCACCATGAAAGAAAAGGATTTGAATATATAAAAATTTTAAACTTCTAACAGATGAGCCATAAAACTGGAAGAAAATATTTATAAGAGATATTATCCAGTAAACTCGAAGAGGTGCTTAACCTCATTAGTAATTAAATTAAAACAGATGACCCAGCATTTTTCCCTGTCGGTTAAGCCACATTGCAGATTGTAGGAAAAACTCTAGCCATGAGTACAGGTTAGAGAAACTAATACTTTTGTATATAATCAAAGAGAATAAAACTGAAAATGAATAAACACCTTTGCTCCAGCAATCTTACCTTTAGGAATCTTTTGTTGAAATAATGGCATATATATGTAGTCCTTAAAGCATTGTTTATGGTAGGAAAAAAAATTGAATATAATCTTGATGTCAGTTAAAATTTGCTATTTATTTACTAGAGAACAACCATTTTAAATAAACAAGTAGATCTATTTGTACTAACATTGAAAGGTGGTTTAACAAATATGTGTTGGCTGTCTTCTGTAGGCCAGGTACTCTTCTGATGTTGAGGATACTTCAGTGAGCAAAATGGATGAAAAATTCCTGCCCTTTATAGAACTTACATTTTGGGGCACGGTGGTGGGGGATGGGGAGGACAGACAGTTAACAATATGGTGCTTTTTATCTTTCAGACTTTCATAGTTGGACATAAACTTCACGCCCTCTTTACTCATGCCCATGCAGAGGATTCTGTCTTTGTTATAATAAATAAAGAAAAACCAGGTATAGTATAATTACTTTGGGTTTTTTTTTTTGGGGGGGGGGGCGTTAATATAGCATTGAGTGGCTATATTTTCTCAAGTTTAACATTTTGGTTTTAGTCTGAACTTAACAGTATTTGAAGTTGGCATTTAAATTGTTTTCATCATTATTACATTCATTTGGGGATGAAATATACAATGAGGGAATAATTATTTTATATGTGGTAGTAATATTAAACTGCAGAGCTCAAATTTTAAAACTATTTTGAACTAGAAATTATCTTTCTACTGAAAAAGTCTTTCATCCTTAAGTACCACTATCATTTTACCCACCATTGAACACTCCTTCTTCTTTGTTGACCTTGAATCTGCAGGAGATGATACAGAAAACAGGTTGATATTAAGAACTAAGAGTATAACTAAATTATTATTACTTAACATTTTCATTATCATTCAATCATTAATTCATTGAAACTGCCATGTTTCAGAGCATTTTAGGAATTCCTATAGTAGCTTCAGTGGTTACAATTATCCTTTAGCAGAGCAGAAAATTTAGTACATCAGAACATAGACATGAAGGATAATTTCCAAAGAATTTCTTTGATCTCAGAATTCAAGGATGCTACTGTACCCTGTGGTGTCCTCCATACAGTAGTGGTGTATTCAAAATTTAAAGTACAAAGAAACTTTAAAATGGTTACTGGGCAGTCAGCTAGATTGGCTCATGGCTTATTAGCTAGGTGAATTCTTTCCCGAGTGTTGTATTTTGGTTTTATGGAAGTTTTTGTTTGCTTTGTTTTGTTCTGTTTGGCTAGACCATTTGCAAATTTTTATACAGGTTGGCCCAAAGGTAGGTATACAGTACAGTTTATTTGCATTTTATTACGTTATTTATTATATTTACATTTGTTGAACACTGTTTAATCTTGTAAGTGCTGGAAATAACCTTCCATCAACGTTGCAACATTCCTCAAACCTGTCCAATACACTCTGACACTCAGTACAACACAAATTCTGGTCTGTTTTGATGAATTTCATTGATTCAGCTATATACCTACTTTTGGGCCACCTTGTATATCATGAACTTTCAAGTAACCTGAAAATAGTCAAAACTGAAAACTAAATTTTTTTTTTAGCTAAAAGTCACTTTAGTGTCAATGAATAATACTTTATCAAAAATGTGACATAAAAGAGTAAAAAGCAGTAAGTTTAGTTTTTCTTTTCATAGCCTAAAAACCATCTCTAAAGGACATTCCAAAAAATGTTCTGGAAATTACAACAGTCTAAAATTATTAAGTTGCCTTCCCAGATGATATTTTAAAGGTAACACTCTTCAATATTTAGGTTCTGTTTTATATATAAATATGTGGATTTTTAATGTTTATCTATATGCTTACTAAAAATTCAGATTCCTAACCTCCCTGACAATTGATTCACTATATCTGAGATCTAGTCTTGGAATTTACATTTTTAGTACCTCTCCAGGTGATTCTGTCATCACATTTCATAAGCACTCTTCATACTCACCCCATGATTCCTCAGTTAGACAGGTAGTTTCCAGTAGCAGAAACAAAACTTTTATCTGTATCAGTGAGACCAGTGATTCTTAACACTGATTGCACACTGGAATCACTCCCAGAACTTAAAATGTAAGACTCTCTGTAGTGGGGCCTAATTGTTTACTTAAATAAAATGTTCCTCAGTTGAGTCTAATGTGTAAGTCATTGTGGCAAACTACTTACTGATCTAAAGTAAAGATCTTGGTCATTAGCTTTTTGAAGTTAACTGTGGAAACTCAAAATGCTATGATCTAATCTAAATTATATTCACAGTGGGGTCTAGTGCTGGTGTCCAGTACTTGGGCACATTATGGACATTCAGCCTGTGAAAATATAATTGTCTGTCACATAAAAATGTGAACCAGGCTTTAAAAAGTTATGGGTTCACTTATATATTAATTTTTTTCAAAAGTATTATAAAGGCATTTTTATTTTCTTATGATTTTCTTAATAACATTTTCTTTTCTCCAGCTTTAAGAATACAGTATATAATACATATAACATACAAAATACGTGTTGATCAACTGTTTATGTTGTTGGTGAGGCTTCTGGTCAACTGTAGGCTATTACTAGTAGTTAAGTTTTTGGGGAGTCAAAAGTTACACATGGATTTTCAACTGCTCAGAAGGTCAGCACCCCTAAGCCCCACATTGTTCAAGGGTCAACTATATGGAAATACATATCCTTTTTTTATTTGTTTCATCTTTGTTCAACAGTTTAAAACCAGAGTCTCTAATAGAAAATTATATAAATCATATTGAAATATGCTTCTCTGGCTTAAAAATACATTAATCTTTTATTTACACATTATTTTTATGGTGTCATTTTTTGACTGTATGTAATCAATTCAACAGCTAATTGAACATCTGCTGTTCAAATACTATTCTGGTTGTGGAGAAAAAAACAATAAATCTCAACAGTAAGCTGACTAGATTAGCCATATAATACAATAAGATGAAAGGTGTTCTAGAGAAAAGTATAGCAGGGGAAGGGAATCAGCAGCATTGGAGAAATGCATATTAAATAAGTGGTCAGTGAAGGTCCTAGGAGGAGATTAAGCTATATAGCTATACTAGGGAAGCATATTCTAGATCATCAGTTCCCAAGCGGTGGTACACGTAGCCCCAGGGGTACATGCTGGGCCATTCAGGGATACAAGAAAAATAGTAATGGTGAAAAAACAAAGTAAAAAAAATGTAAAACGTTAGTTATAGAACACTACATGTTAAGTTTGTATCACTTTAATGGAAACACTTCGAAATTAGGTCATATTAGCAAATGATAATCAGTGAAGGCATGGCTATGAACCCTTCCCCCAAACCACTGTTCTGTCAGTCATTCCACACAGTTTCTGAACAATCCATTTGCGATGTTTCTAGAACTTCCCCACACATAAATACATCCGTGGCCAGACTAATCAGTTTAGCTATTGACTGAGTAAAGTAAATGTGTTGTCTTTAATCATGATTCTTTCAAATAGTTTTTTCATTTAATGTTTAAATACTTGATCATCATTATCAGTATTTAACTGTGTTATGAATATTGTAAAATTAAATCTGTAGTTTGTACTCCTAGTGTGGTAATTTTTCTTTCCTGACTTATTACCTCATTTCCACTATTTTACATTAAGATAGGCACTGAACAAAAGTGTCAATATTCAGAAACAGCTATTTTAAAAACAAGGGGTACAATTTATAGAAATAGGTGTAAAAGGGGTACACAAGTGGGAAAAGGTCAGAAACCACTGCTCTAGAGCATTCCTAACATGTTTGAGCAATAGCAGGGAAGCTGGATTGGAGTGAGCCAAGGGAGAATAATTAATACAAAGTCTTGTATTGCATTGAAAGGACTGTGGCTTTTACTCTGGCTAGATAAAAGTCCATTGAAGTATTTTGAGCAGAAGAATGACATTATCTGACTTCGTTATAAAAGAATCACTGGCTTCTGTGTTGAGAATAGACAAAAGAGGGGGACAAAGTTAGAAGTACGGAAAACTGTTAACGGGTCATTGTTCCTACCCCATATGATCATGGCTTTAGACCAAGTGGTGGTTTTGCCATCAGAGGTGATGAGAAATCATTGAATTCTGGGGATCTTTTGAAGATACAGCCAATAGGGTTTGCTGATGGTTTGATGTGGGTATGAGAAAAGTCAACAATGATTCAACGATTTAATCTAAGGAACTGGGTAAATGATGGTGCCAATTCCTCCAGTGGGCAATGTAGCGGAAAACTAAGTTTAGAAAGGAAAACTGAGAGTTCAGGGTTTGTCCATATAAATTTTGAGAAGACAGAAGGCTAGAGGAATTGAGTTCAGAGGATACAATAAAGCAGGTTGGACAACAGGAAAATGGTAGACAAGTGTGTTACAGAATTTTATATTCATTAAGTCTAGGATGATAGAGAGCATAGTAAAAGAGCTATTTGCCATCATGGAGAAAGTTTTTAATGGGCCATAAGGAGAAGAAGCATGTCAGTATTACAGAAAAGGAAATTTATTCTATGAAATGTGTGACAAGCCCTTATTTGTAATATCTCCCTCAGATGGTTTGTTGCTTTTGGCTTTTCAGTTCACCAATATATCCTGTTCCATCTCCATTTTAAGTCTCACCTTAGTACTTTAGAACATAGAATGCACCAGTAAAACATTGTTTTCTATTTCTACATATTTGGAGCATGTATGTGCATACGTTATGGAATTAGACTTCGATTTAAAACTTATATTCAGACAAAGACTGCAAATTTAAGGTACATTTTGTTTAAGATAGCCCAGAATTGTTATCTTGGCATCCAATGAATTCTAGAGTCCTGGTTAACAGTTTTATATGAATGATTGCATATCTTCACTTTCTCTAGAGATGCTTTATATTAACATAGCTTCCTTTGGCTAGATATATTTCAGCTGGTGTCCGTGAAACTACCAAAATCATCGAGCCAGGAAATAGAAGCTAAAGAGCTCTCCTTTGTTTTGGACTATATAAACCAGTCACCCAAGTGTGTTGCCTTTGGAAATGAGGTAAAAATTTGTTTTATGTACAAAAAATTTCTTTTTTTGTACATAAAAGCTCTTTCCCGTGATCCTCCCTCTGAGCATTTTATGTTATAGTGATTTAATACTGCCTTGAGTTACGATATTTTTGTTATTAACTAAGAAGTCTTGTTTCATTGCTTTAGCATGTATTTATGGTTTCCATTTTTAGGACCTTAATTTTGTATTGCTCTTGTAAACCTTCTAATTGTCTAAAACATATCGGTGTTTTAGCATTTGACTGTATTTCTTAATCTGTCCCACATATAAGCCACTTAAATCTTTTCCATGTAGATTATGTGTCTCTTTAGAAAATGACCTGTCTGTAATTAATATGCCTGTTATAGAAAATTTCATAATTATACAAAAATACAGTAAAGGAATTAAATCTCACCAGTGATATTTGGGGAATCATTTTCTAGAATTTTTCCTAAACATGTATGAAATAACTTTTCCTAAACTGAATTAGTATCTGAAGGGGTTTTTTTTAATCCTTTTTTTCTTTTCACTTAACATGGCAGCATGAGTGTGTACTTAAATGTTCATCAAAAACAATGACTGTGATGTTCATAGTATGATTTATTTAGCCATCCCCTATTTAAATTGCTTTATGAAAATCAAGGACCACCAAAAAGGCCTTAGACATTATTGTGGCATCTCCCAGGTACCTCCAAACCCAACACAAGGATTAACCATCTGCAGATTGTAGGTCATAACAAGTTGCCTCCGGCAAGTCACAAGCAGCATCTAATCTTGACCTACACCAGAGTCCCTCCCAAGAGGGCCCAGAACCAGCACATCAGGTGGCCACCTTCAGACCACACCAGACCACCACGCGACCACCTCCACAAACCACACACCGAAAGGGCAGACTGGGCAAACACCAGAGCCCTACTAAAACAAATCTTGCTTCATAGGAGCAGCTCCTCCACTAATCACAGCCAGTTGTCACATCCAATCAACTTGAAGGTCAGTCCCTCACACTGACATGCCAACAGCACCCAAGGCTCAACTACAACAGGAAGGCATACACAACCCACACAAGAGATTAACACCTGGAGCACCTGGCTGAAGTGGCCAGGGAGACAGTACCATTGGTTGGTCTCCACAGGACACCTACTACATAAGACCACTCTACCAAGACCAGTAGACAGAGCGGCTCTATATAATACATAAAAACAACAGGGAGGCAGCCAAACTGGAGACAAGCATGTCCCAGATGAAAGAACAGAACAAAGCTCCAGAAAAAAAAACTAAATAAAAAGCAAGCTACCAGAACAAGTTCAAAACACTTGTTTTAAGGTTGCTCAATGATCTCAGAATTTCAGCAAAGACAGAAAACATAAAGAACCAGTCAGAAATAAAGAATCCGATAACTGAGGCAGGCTGCCACTAGAGCAAGGCTTGGGACCGCATAACGAGGTATGGGGGAATGCCAAGGCCAGAGGCTGTTGGTTTGCAGTTTGTGAACCTTTGGGAAATTTTAAGAAAGTCTGCAGCATGAACCAAGACAAGCCATTTAGATGGAAAAGCCATGAAAGAGGCTTGTGTGGGCCCTCAAATTGGATGGGGCAAGAGGCTCAGGGAATCAAAAGGGCCTGCGAATGGCATTAGCTAAGTCCATAGAGATTCAGATATGCCTCCTACCTGTACCTGCAGGCTGGCTAAGAGGAGGGCTCAGCAAAGGGACAGTGGCTTCTGCCAGCATTCTGGGAGAAAGCTGCCCCTCCAGTCCTTGCCCTAAAGCCAGACAATTCAGTTCGTCCCTGTATGTCTCTGGAGCCTTTCAAGCTGCTGCCCCAGCGCTGGTGTTCAGAGCCTGTGAGTCTGTCAGCAAGTAAGTCAGTGTGCGGGGCCTTTAAGAGAAACACCTGGGACTCTAGAAGCCAGCCCTTCATCTCGCTCAGCCACAATCTCCACTGGTTTTCTCAGCAGAAGTTATGGGGACATCTCTCCTCAGCACTGGAACCCTGGTCTGGGGAGCCTGGTATGGAGCTAGGACCCCCCACTTCTCAGCAGGGACCTTCACAGCCCGCATGATCCAATTTTTAACCACCACGCATGAGTGTAGGACCAGCCCCTTCCACATCTCTGCCCCTCCTACCAGTCTCCACGTGACTTGTTCTGTTTGTCCTCAGTTATAGGACTTCTGTTCAGGTGATTCTCAATTATGGTTGTTTAGTAATTTAGTTCTAATTTTGAGATGGCCATGGGAAGAGGGGAGCACAGCATTTACCTCCTGTCCCATTTTGCTATATTAACTTTCGTGATAAGAATATTTCTTCTTAGAGAGTATTGACCATGTTTGTGAATGTTATATTCTCTTTGAAATACAGGGAGAATATGTTGCTGCAGTGCGGGACTTTTACTTATCTGTTTATTTTTTCAAAAAGAAAAAATCATCAAGGTAAGATTTTTTTTTTTGATAGCTTTATTTTATTTACTCAAGAGTTTGTTATAATTTCATTTCATTCTCATACCTGTGATCTAAAGCTGTTACTAGTTTCATGTTACAAATGATTGTGAAACAAGATAAGGAGTTCCATAGTTGTTGTTTTAACCTGATACCTAATGACATCTAATAAATGTCAGCTATTAATTACAATACTATATTTTGTATTTAACTTTATGGCTTAAGGCAGAATTTGACGTATTTTTTTATTTGATCTATGACATGGCCTTATAAGACAAATATTTACCATGTTTATCTATTTTTTTTCAATTGCATTCAATATTATATTACTTTCAGATGTGCAACATAGTGGTTAGACAGTCATATAGCTCACAAAGTGATCCCCCCAATAAGTCTAGTATCCACCTGGCACCATATGTAGTTATTACAATATTTTTTACTATGTTCTCTGTGCTGCACTTTTACATCCTCATGACTGTTGCGTAACTGCTAATTTGTACTTCTTAATTCCTTCACCTTTTTCACCCAACTACCCTCTCAATCTGCCAACCATGAGTTTATTCTCTGTATCTGTGAGTTTGTTTCTGTTTTATTTGTTCATTATTTTGTTTTTTAGATTCCAGTTTTTAACTCACAGTGGGTAGAGTTGAGGGATCATTAGTCACAAAAACCTGGGGATCTTTTTTCTATCCAAAAACCTCCTTATACACCTATATTCTATTGTGCATACTTGTGTCACAATTGGATTTGGTTTGAAAAGGCTTCTCCAGGTAATCCTCATTGCTGTGTTATGGCTGTAGGATTGAATATAGGCTTTGGGAGACCTGGGCTTTAAAATGAGTCGGCATTAGTCCATTTGAACTTCTGTGCACCTCATATTAATATATATTTTAAATGGGGATAATATCTTCCTAATAGATTTGTAATGATGAGTGAGATAACATATTTAAAGAGACAAGTGCTAAGCATGAATAGGCACTCTTCAGATGACACTGCCCATTCTTTTACCCTGTCAATGTTAGCATTTGTTTCTCTTTGCAGTATAATGAGGTTCCTGACAGCTTTGAACACATTAGCTAATTGTTTCAGATATAATTTCTTGGGCATATTGTATATCTCATGCTATAATAAAACTTAGCTCTAACAAGAAATTTGAGCAAACTTTGCCAAGACAAAATGCTACTAGAAGGGTTGTCTTTTCTTTATTTCAGTGTCAGTGGCCTCATAGACAATTATTATTGTAGAATGTTAGTCACATTATATTACACTCATGCGTGGTGGTATATTGTAGAATGAAGTATACATTATATTAATGTTTATACAACAAAATTCTTGAATCTTGACCACAATTTCTTTTTTAAATCTTGTATTCATATTCACTGAATTCTGAGAGTGCTCTAGATTTGGTAGATAAGGGTGAGAAATCCCTTTTACTTAACTACAGTAGACTCTTTGTTAACTAGCACACGTGGGGATTGGCAGAAGCCAGATAAATGTAAGCAGACTCTCCATTAACCGGAACTTAAGCAACTGGCACTCTCAAGCAACCGGCAACATTATGCCAGTTGCTTGAGAGTGCCAGTTGCTTGAGTTCAAGTTAGCAGAGTCTACTGTACATCACCACTTTCCAAGAAACTTTAGTAATCAAGAAAAATTGTTTTCTTTTAGGTTTACTCTATCATCTTCAAGGAATAAGAAACATGCTAAGAACAATTTTACGTGTGTAGCATGTCACCCAAAGGAAGATTGCATAGCAACTGGTCACAAGGATGGGAAAATTCGCCTTTGGTCAGTTATTTCATGATAGCATGGTGATCATTTACATACTGTTTTATATTAGTCCTGCAGAACAGGACTATCTGGGTCCAGGAAAAAGGATAGCACTGAAAAGTCTGTAGAAATCAGACTTTGCTGATAGCTTCTTTTTCTTTTATTAGTATGTTCTTCATTGCATAGACTTAACTATTTTATGATTTCTAACCTTGGGCTTTTAGGGGGAGTGAAAATTGCATTTTTTCTATAGTTGTTTGATTGAAGAGAACTTTTTTGGTCAACCTTTAATTAAAAAAGAATGATAATAGAAAATATCTAAATAGGACACCTTGATGGCTTGTTATTTATAGAAGTGACTCTGGTTGGAAATAGAATATGTATTAGGTAGGTGCAAAAGTACTTGCGGTTTCAGACCATGGATTTTAAATTATTGTAACTCAGTTCAAACACATCTTAATCAAAATAGGAACCATTACAATCAACGTATTTTTGCCAACAAGAAATAATAAGTTTATCCCTGTAGTGTAAAAATCTGCTTCAGGATTCACCAAACTCTTGGAAAGCATTTTCTGCATCCTACTGGTTGTGGAAGCGTTTTCCCTGCAAAAAGTTGTTGAGATGCTTGAAGAAGTGGTGGTTGGTTGGCGAGGGGTCAGGTGAATATGGCGGATGAGGCAATACTTTGTAGCCCAATATGTTCAATTTTTGAAGCATTGGTTGTACAACGTGCAGTCCAGCGTTGTTGTAGAGAAAAATTGGGCTTGTTCTGTTGACCACTGCTGGCTGCAGGCATTGCTGTTTTCGGTGCATCTCATCAATTTGCTGAGCACACTTGTCAGATGTATTGGTTTCACTGGAATTCAGAAAGCTGTAGTGGATCACACTGGCAGCAGACCAAACAGTGACCATGACATTTTTTGGTGCAAGTTTGGCTTTGGGGAAGTGCTTTGGAGCTTTTGGTCCAACCACTGAGCTGGTCATTGCCAGTTGTATAAAATTCACTTTTCATCACACATCACAATCCAATCGAGAAATGGTTTGTTGTTGCATAGAATAAGACAAGACAACGCTTCAAAAAAACGATTTTTTTTATTTCCAGTCAGCTTATGAGGCACCCACTTACCGAGCTTTTTCACCTTTCCAGTTTGCTTCAAATGCCAAAGGACTATAGAATGGTCAACATTGAGTTCTTCAGCAATTTCTCTTGTAGTGGTAAGAGGTTCCGCTTCAGTGATTGCTCAGTTGGTCATTGTCAACTTCTGATGGCTGGCCATTACACTCTTCATCTTCAAGGCTCTTGTCCCCTTTACAAAATTTCTTGAACCACCACTGCACTGTACATTCATTAGCAGTTCCTGGGCCAAATGCGTTGTTGATGTTATAAGTTCTCCCCACTGCTTTACAACATATTTTGAACTTGAATAAGAAAATTGTTTGAGTTTGCTTTTCATCTAACGTCATTTCCATAGTCAAAAATAAATACAAAATAAACAGCAAGTAATAAGTCATTTGCAAAAAAAAAAAAACATAAAGCGAGAAATGCACATTAAAATGTATAACCTAAGCACATTTACTTAAGAATGTATTCCAGTATCTAACAGTAAATTGCAACAGTGCAAAAACCGCAATTACATTTGTACCAACCTAACACTTTTTGCACATTCAGACCCATAAGCTTCATATGATATATTATTTTGGGCATATTTATATTAATTATACTTGGCATGTCATTATTTTTCTAACTCAAGACTTACTAAAATTAAAATTTTTTGGTTTTCTCCAACAGGAGGAATTTTGATGATGATAAGAAATATACATACACATGTCTACATTGGCACCATGATATAGTAATGGATTTGGCTTTTTCAGTGTCAGGTACGTTTAAAATTAACTTTTAAAATGAACTTTTAAAGTATGTGAAGTATTTCAATTCACTGTACTTATAATTTGAAATATTAGAATTGCATTGGCCAACTGAATTGTATATCGCCCTGTGTTTTGGGCATTGCTCAGCACAGCACGATATGCTTTTAATTTTCAAAACCCTTCAGAGTATCAAAGTGTACATCTGTGATAAAGTCTCCATTACAATATTAAGAAAGAACTCATTTAAGTTATATTACTTTTTCTTTATGTATAGGTAAGTGTTTATTGTTAGTAAGTGTAGCTACAGTTCACCAGGAGCAAATAACTATACAATGCTAGTGCTTTACATGCATTACCTCATTTAGTCCTTAACCCTATGAAATGGGTGTCATTATTCTCATTTTATAGATAAGGCAGTGAGATTTGTAGTTGAGAACTAACTTGCCGAAGGTCACATGGCTAGTAAGTGGGATTTAAACATACTCGTAAGTCTAATTCACAAGCTTATGTTTTAGCTGTTAGTTTGCCTCATTCACATTTACTGTTTTAAATTAATTCAGAGCTTTGTTCCATTTAAGCTGCAGGAGACTGTGGCTGTAGTGAGTAAAAATGCCTCCTTGATAATAGGGTGATCTTTAACAGTACTTTGGAGGAATGCATTGTGTTTAGTTACTTTTAGCACCATTATGCCCATATGGTTAACGTTATGTCAGTATGGGAGCTGGATGCTAGAATAGATCATGTGCCTGGAGAAAGTGATTTTTCTTTCTACAGGTCTTCTAGAAACTCCCAGGACAATTCTTAGATGATAGGATCATTGCCGGACCAGTTGGGTTTAACTCCTGGAGCCTCAGAAAGTAGGAGGCATCTTCAGCCTCATTGTGTTCTGGATTTGGGGAACAACAACTTGTATATGGGTGCGGGACCCAACCTAACACTTCTAGTACAGTAAGAATACAGTTGTAGGAGTTCTCTGGTGGCGTAGTGGCTTAAGGCTCCGGTGCTATCAGCGCTGCGGCCTGAGTTCGATTCCCATCTAGAGAGCTACCCACATACAAAAAAAAAGGCAAAAAAATAATTTTAAAAAAAATGACAAAAGACTTAAAAGTGGCCATGATTAAAGATCTGATAAGAATTTATTATAATACAATTGACAAGAATACAGTTGTAACATATGGGAACTTAGAATTGAAAGAAAAAGAAGAGGCTACTCTTCTCCAACCTGCTCCCCAACCTACCCCACCCTCAAAATACAATGAGTGTGTGTTTGCATGTGTTTCCTGCATATGTGCAGACATGTAATGTTCAGGCAATGTCTTTATTCTCTCTTAACCTAAGGTCATTTCTTCCTCAATTTTTTCTTCTCTGCTGTGGCCCTTGCCCAAGTCAGGGCCAAGATCAATTGATATTTATTGTGACTGACTTTTCCCTATTTTGTTGCTCTTATCTATCTTCTCTCATACTAGTTGGCAGTCACAGCTTTCTGCGGGGTCTTACTTACCCTTAGTGCCTTGGACGTTCAGTATTGGCCTTTTCGGGTGGGGTGTAGGGAAGAAGGAATAAATTTTTGGATCAGTTGGCACTCAAAAGAAAAGAAAGAATATAGGTGCCTCTACCCTGAGCCAGGGCTTTGGTATAGGAGGTATTGCAGATAATCTTGGCTATTAGAGAGCTGAGTTCTTGATTTTACATTTTAAATTGTATGAGCATTTGTAAATGAGGAGTCATGGTTAAATATAGTACATGGATCTCAGTGAAATATCAGTGTTAACCCTGTATAGGTATAAGAAAGTTAATAGAAGAAAGAAGTTATCTGAGTAAAACAAACTACAAATTATAGTTCTTTGGAGAATTGTTTATAAGTGAAGGCAAATGTGAGCAGTGTAAACTATTTTGGCTATGTTTTAAACCCATTCATGCTGTGTATCAGCATTGAAATAGTAGTTTGCTTCTTTTCAATCCTTAGGCCTTTCTTGTCTCATTTCAGTGCACTAGGACCTCCAGTTAATGTTGAATAAAAGTGATCACAATCACAAGGGAAAGGTTTTCAGTATTTTAGCGCTTTTTCTATGTTAAGATACTCATATGATTTTCCCTTTATTCTATAAATGAAGTTAATTACATTGGTTCATTTTTCAAATGTTAAAACAATCTTCCTGCAATAAAGTGAACTCTGCAGTAATGTCTTTTCCTTTTAATATATCATTGGATTCAGTTTGCTTATAGTATTTAGTTTTGGAATTTTCATCTGTCATGAAATTGGCTTGTAATTAATTTTCTTATGATGTACTAGTTTAATATAGGGTTATGTTGACTGGTCTTAGAAACAAATTAGGAAGTATTCTTTCTTTTTTGTTATTACCTGGAAGAATGAAAATCAATTTTGTTTTGTTTTTTTCCTTAAGTATTTGGAAAAACTCACTACTTAAGCCTTTTGGACCTAGAGGAAGTTTATTTCATCCACTTTTTCTAGTTACCAGCAGAAGAGTTGGTCATCAGCAAGCTAGGCAGGTATTACTAGAAAAATAATCCCTGAACCAGTGATCTTTAAGCATATTAAAATATATGAAGACACATTTTTTGGGTGTTTTAAAAAATAGTTTCTTTAACATGATAGAAAGAATAAAATATTAATTATATTTTTCTACCTATTTTTTTTCCCAAAACACTGTCCTTTTCATTTCTTGGCTGGATGAGCAGGTACCAGTCTGCTGAGTGGTGGTCGTGAATCTGTCCTTGTAGAGTGGCGAGATGCCACAGAGAAGAATAAGGAGTTCCTCCCCCGCTTAGGAGCTACTATTGAACACATCTCAGTCTCACCAGCAGGGGATTTGTTCTGTACTTCTCACTCTGATAACAGTAAGTCTGAACTTGTTGTGAGGAAATACAATTTGTGTAATGCAGAAATTACCAAGCACTTGTAGGGAGTGGAAAATAAAGAGATCTCAGACTAATTAATGACATTTTTTTCTTCCATTCCTCCTTTCTTTCTCACCCCTTTCTACCCCCAGATGCCACTAGAATCAAACACTTTGACAATTGTTATGAAAATGTAGAGCTAAATATATTTGATTTTTGTTGTGCCACTTACATTTCAAAACATTTTCGCATGGCATGATGTGAAAAGTAAAGGAGGGGTTTTGAGTAGGCATATGTGCTTTCACAGATACGACATTTTAGAAAGAACACACATTCTTCCTTGAGATAGCCATTATCTCAGTGTGGGAGTCATGTAGATTCTGACAGAAATGAAGGCAGTCTTGTATTCCTACAAACCTCAGCTCAGCCTGTTACTACTCAGCCTAGATATAGACCCCCATAGCCCATTGCCTCCTTCCCCTACAAAAAAGAACATAACTGAGCAATCCATGAGTGCAGTGATTCATTTCAAAGTAAATTATCTGTCTCTTTCAGGGTACATAAGTTTCTGAATTAACATTTCAAGTATATTTATAGGCAAAACTGATAAAACTTAGAAACTCTTAACAGAAAAGCCCTCCGATCTCTAGCAGTAGTTTTTTGGTTAAATCATAAAATATATTCCTGATTTTCTGTAACACTCCAAGTAAATTGAACATACTCACTTATTTTGTATTCTGATATATTTCAGGATAATACAAATTCAAATAATTTTTGTCTTACTTGAAGTTCTGAACTATTTATGTTTAACTATTTGTTTGTTTACCCACAGAGATAATAGTCATTCACCGAAACCTTGAGGCATCTGCAGTAATTCAAGGCCTTGTGAAAGGTATTGCAGAACATAGTGGATTTAGAGTTGTGTACATTTGAAAGGTCAATGTTTGCCTGATTCCAACTATTGTTTGTCACTTCTTTTGCAGACAGCAATATCTTTACTGGTTTGATGGTTGATCCAAGAACTAAAGCTTTGGTTTTGAATGGAAAACCTGGCCACTTGCAGTTTTATTCTCTCCAGAGTGATAAACAATTATACAACGTAAGATTTTGATACATTAACTACCAGCCTTAAAACTAATGGAAGTTCTTTACAGCACTGCTGGAGTCAAGTAACCTAGTAGCTTCTAAAACAAGATCCTGTGTCTATGTTTACTTGAACATAGTACTGTCAGTTGCATAATTGTAACAGCCATGTATAAGCCAGTGGTTGACACTCTTGTGCAGCCTCTTTGTCTATTTTATTTTGTTTCAGACTATAATTAGCTGTCATACTTATCTGTGGAGTCACAAGGATGGGAAATGAGAATATGAGGGATTGGCAATATAAATATGCCTCTGCTTTGTGGTGAAACAGTTATATGTACATACATACTGAAGATAAAATTTTCAGAGTGTAGGTTGAAGATGAATGCTTACTATAATCCTGATAAATGCAATCCAGACTTCCCACTATTTCCCCACAGTACCCTTTACAAAGGATTTCTGTCGTAGGAGCTGTTACACTTTGTCTTTAAATCCCTCAAAGAAAGGAGACTTACTGATCTTTGTACATTTATATTACAGGACCTGGAAATAGTAGGTACCTGATACATGCTTAATAAAAGACAAGGAAATGGAATAAAAAAACAACCGTAAATAAAATGCTGGCCTACTTACATTTCTGTCTTTTTTCACTTCTTAAAAAAAATTGTAGGTTTTTATTTTTGTTCTTCATGTATCTTAGTGATATGGAATCTAACATTGACATTTTATATAAAGCTGTTTGTTCTTAGACACAAGAGAAAAGCATTACTATAAGCTAAAAGTTCTATTGTACCATATAAGTGGGTATAGTCATCACTAACATTCAAGGTCATTGAAGAACAGTCACTACTGAATTAGTACCATATAATGTGCTCTATTTTTTTTAATGGCGAGTTTGATGTTCGTAAGTAATGATGAGTTTGTTTTTCCCTTTATCTAAAAATATATTACTCTAGATTATAGAAGTTCTAGATGATGTGATTAACCACCATTCCTTGAATGCTTAACCCACCAGTTAGATATTATACAGCAAGAATATATCAACGATCACGGCCTAACCCAAATTGAGCTAACAAAGGCTGCGTTTGGCTGCTTTGGTAACTGGCTGGCAACAGTGGAACAACGTCAAGACAAGGAAACGGAGCTGGAATTGCAGATGAAACTGTGGGCGTACAACAAGAAAACACAAGGGTAACAGAGCCATAAATTTCAGAGTAGAAAATATTTTTTTATTTGATGGTTTTAATTCTGAGTCTTTTAAGATGTTTTACTTTAAGTTTTAGAGAAATAAAGGAGGTATCCTTCTAATAAAGCTTTTAAGCTTTCTGCTCTGAGAAAGCACTGGTGGTCCCCTCCAAGTAAAAATGACATCTCACTGCATAAATGAGAAGACTTTATGAAAAAGTGACACCCCCAAGGACATGAAGCCTAATTCCAGGCAAATGCAAGATTAGAATCCAGATGTCTTAGTTCCCTTGCTTGTTTATTAACGTGGTACTACCTTCTTTTGAAAATCAGCTGTGGTGGACGCAGAAGTGCAGTGTAGGGTAGCATGTATGATTTGATTTAGGTAAGGAGCCCACCATGGTAGTTTCTCCTACCATGGCTATACTAGTCGTTTATCAAGTCCTTGCTGTGTGCCTAGAACTAGGCTCAGTGCTTCAGTGCACTTTGTCTTAACTAATCTCCACAAGAATAAACTGTAAGATAAGCCTGCTGTCCATACTTCTCAGGTAAGGAAACAGGCCCACAGAATAAGTCATCGTCTCTAGTCACCCCTTCTCTAACCTGAACTTTATAAAACCTTCAACACTATTTTGCCATGATGTGCTTCAAAGAACACAGTGCTAGCATAGGTTATCTTTCATTCACAGTTGGGTCTTGTCAAGCTGGAAACAAGCTTTGCGAGGTAGTTTTGGTGATTGTACATAGTAAATACTGACCAGGGCAGTTTGAATAGGTAGATTTCTTTCTGTTTTCTTGCCACAAGTAGGGGCTTTCATAGTCATGCTTTGTGCTTATTTTCACAAGTAGGTAGTGAGGTATCTGTCATTTTCCTGCAGAGTTTAGTACAGTAGGCTTTCAGGTATCGTTTTTTGATAACTGCTGTTTTATACTCATTTTGTATCAGTAATTTGACTCTATACATAATCATCTCTATATTATGTAAGTTACGCAAGAACAGTCTGTGCCATTAGAGATAGAACACTCAATTGTTTGTCATAATGTATTAGTTGCCCCTCTTAAAGATGCTATTGTAACATGTACAATATGTGAGAAGTTCTTATGTGACAGTATATCATATTCTCCTGGTATAAGAATAAATTAGTCATTTCCTTCTTATTAGGTTTGTTCTTAATACAAAGGTTAACATGCCACATGAAGACCACATCACAGCTCTCTGTTTCTGTAATGCAGAAAAATCTGAAAACCCTACCTTGGTTACAGCCAGTAAAGATGGTCACTTCAAAGTGTGGATATTAACAGATGATTCTGATATATACAGTAAGTTAATTAAATGTCATATGTCTAAAGAGTGTACAATCTCAAGATATATTTATCTCTTCTGTGAATTGTATCCATTCTGGGAGGACATTTTCTACTTTGTTTAATTCTATAGGATATTGACTAAGAGACTATTTTTTATATTGTTTTTCTTCAAATCTGTACTTTATGACATTATTGATTAATCATGTGCTGATCATCTCAGTTTGCAAGTGTATAATAAAAAAGGGTTTTTGCAACTAGTCGTTTCACTGCCACTAGAGGGAGATCAAGGTCTCCAGGAAAGGGCATACTTTTCAAATCTGTTAATGCTTTTGTTGCACTTAAAACTACAGTTTGGGGGAGCAGGGGTTTTTGTTCTGTGTATTTGTTTCTTAATCCTTTTTGCTTATAACTTCCCTAAAAATGTTATCTAGCATTTTATACTATTTCTGAACTCTGGTTCATATTTCCACAGAAAAAGCTGTTGGCTGGACCTGTGACTTTATGGGTAGTTATCACAAATACCAAGCAACTAACTGTTGTTTCTCTGAAGATGGCTCTATACTAGCAGTTAGTTTTGAGGAAATTGTTACAATATGGGATTCAGAGACATGGGAACTTAAATGTACATTTTGTCAACGAGCTGGAAAAATAAGGTAAATAATTTGAGGAATATGAAGTACTCTTTTTATTTAAACAAGTCTTTCTACATAAACTTCAATAATAATTAATGCTTTCTCTAAAGGTAGCCTTGGCTCAGTGGACCAACAACTAACTAGAGTGCTGGGAAGCTAAAAATTCTTTCCATATGAACCATGTGCTATGATTCACTCATTTCTGAAATCAGGATTAACATTTAATTCTTGGCCTACAGATATTTATTCTTTGTGATAATACTGTTCGGTTGTGCTACCTAACAATAGAAGTTATATTTAAGCATCAGCGCATCCAAACAATGATTATTTTCTGTGTATTCTCATGAAAATGATGTTATGTTCAAACCTCATTATTCTAAAAGGCAAGGGAAAGTAACAGCAATATCTTCCATTTTACCTCATGTAACAGCATTTGAGGACAGAATGGCAGATGGCTAATAAAATTGTTTCTAATTCTCAACATGTCTGATTCTGACTTTACTTTGTAAAACTTTCTTCAGAATTCATTTTGCAAACTATCCTTTGAGGTAAATGAGCCTCAAAGGGTTTTTGTTAAATGACTGTACAGTTCACATAATTTTCTGTATCTTATTATACCTCACAGCATATTAGAGGAAAAAAATTGGTCATCAAACCTGTTTTCCTAAAGAAACAATACATCTAAATAAACATTTCCTTTTGTACTCCGTAGTCCCTTTATTCTGCAAGCTACTTAGGAACAAAAACACGTGTCTGTCTAAAAATCTGCCTTGCTTAAAACACCCACGAGTCTGCAGTCCTTTGTAACTGAGTGTGATAGAACTGCTGTTAACTTCTCTGTGGTTTTAATCTAGGCACCTTTGCTTTGGGAGACTGACTTGTTCAAAGTATCTTCTTGGTGCTATGGAAAATGGTATTCTTTGCTGTTGGAATCTGCTCAGTTGTGCATGTAAGATTTTTTTTTTTTTAAGTGACTTGGCAAAGCAAATAGGAAGTGGCCATTAAACTTTGGCATTTTAGGACTTCTGAATTATCTTCATGTCTCTACCCAGAGAATATATAATTTTTCAAATGGTACATTATACCACTAAAATTTGAAGGACTGGCACTATAATAATAGACTTGGATTATTTATAAACTTCCTAGTTAGTGAATAGACTACCATTATCCTCATCTTTTTCCAGTGTCTTCAGTGTGTATGACTCTCTATTGCCCTCCATATTCTACATCCTCCGAACAATTTAAGGGATGTTTCTGGCAATTCATAATACATGCTAACGTGCAGTATCCCTGACAGCTTTAAATTTAAATGTAACCTGCCACAACCCTCCTAACAGATGAGGACTTAGTGGCATTTTACGCATTCAAGTGTTAATATATGTTTGGAAGGTAAGTCATATGTTTCAAAGCCAGTTTCAGGAGTAATGAATGTGTGAGAACATTATTTTTCTATAGTGACTAGCTAATATTTTTCCCATGTTTAGCAGTAGAAAGGCAGTTGACTATAGTTGGACTGAAATAATAACCACTTGATAGTGTATGGAAGGAGTACTTTGTTTTTCTGCTTTCTGCCCCTCACTTTAGTGCACCCTTCCACAAATAATTTCAGTGTCCGTGTCTTATTTGGAAGCGTAAACTCTCCTCCTAAGAACAATAATAGAATTGATTGTCCCAAAAAAGATTAAGATTACCTACTTCAAATAACAAGCTTTAAAAAGATTTTGGTAAATCTCTTCTTAGAAGTGAATTGCTTTTTTTCCCCCTCAGTGGAGTGGAGTGCGAAATTAAATATTAGAGTTATGGAACCTGATCCCAATTCAGAGAATGTAGCTGCAATCTCTCGGTCTTCAGTGGGTTCAGACTGTAAGTACGGATTATACTTTGATAGTAAGAGGAGGTCTTTGACCTAAAGTTTCATTTTTACATCTTTAATATAATTTGAGTCAAACTTACCTCCAAATCAGACGTTTGTTTGAAGCCCTTCTGCTTGAGGAACTGCCCTTTCTTTCTTGAGTTCTTGTTCCTATCCCTTGTTATATGGGCGTTCATAACTTAGTTCTAGGAACACTCCAATACATCCCTCATTTTTAAGCATGCCAATTCCTACTCAGCTTTCAGAATCAAGGGAAATGTCACCTCTTTGAAGCATTCATAATCTCCCCGAGAAACTTTATTTGTTCCTCCTCTATAATCTTGAAACACTTTCTACATACCTCTGTTCTAGTACTTAAGACAAAAATACTGCATTATGTTTTAGAATTTTCCTCTGCAGTAGGCCCTGGTCTCTGGAGCCACGGTTTCTTTTCTCTTTCTCATCCTCATAGCCCTCATTCTAACCTGCTTGGCACATAGTAGGCACCCAGTAGATATTTGTTGAGTAAGAGCCTAAAATACTCATGACCTGGGGTAAGTCCCAGGATTAGTACAGTCTGCCAATCTGTTCTAGAACTAACATTTGCAGGCAAAATGTTATTGTCGGTTTGTTTTTTTTCCCTCTAGTGTTTGTATTTAAACCTAGTGAGCCAAGACCATTGTATATTCAAAAGAATATTTGTAGAGAGGAAGTCCAGTGGGGAGTGTTTGTCCCACGAGATGTCCCTGAATCCTTCACCTCAGAGGCTTACCAGTGGCTGAACAGATCCCAGTTTTACTTCCTAACAAAATCACAGGTAACCATCCCTCCTCAGAAAAGACCATGAGCTTTGTGTATATAATTTTTAGTTGCTTTAATATTTGAGAGTAATAGCCCATGACAAATGGAATCATTTTATTAACCCATTTCCTGTTTAGAAAAAAAAAAGTGCAGCTCACTGTCACATTCACGTAATTTTACATGAACACGCTCTTTGAGACTGAAGCAAATCTGACTGGTTTTCAATGTGAAAATAAAGTATAAAAACTGTTCTTGGAGTTCATTCTAAACAGAACTTGTCTCTAATCCTAGTGTAACAAAAATGTGTATGATGATCAGTATTTAATTTTTCACATGTAATAATGCTATGTTTTCTAGAATTTCAAATTCACGAGCTATCTTGGGGTAAATGCTGCACCTGTAAGCGCTGCCAGCAAGTATTCTCGGGGCAAACAGAAAGGATTAAACAGTTGCTTCCCAAACGTAATTATCTACTATGCTCAGTACAGCAGTACTCCGTATCTGTGCACACGTGTGGACACTTTAATTACCCACACCTTTGAGGCTCTTTAAGTAGATACATGTATCAAAACAAAAAATTGACCCTTTCATTTTCTGACTTTAACATCTTATTTAGATTCACCCTCTACAATTTATCTTTTGTGTCATGACTCCATCTCTGTTTTCAGAGTTTGTTGACATTCAGCACAAAGTCTCCAGAAGAGAAACTCACACCAACAAGCAAACAGGTATGTTTTAGCCACTCGTGGTACACACTGCACTGCCTTTCTGCAAGGATAAGGTTATCTTCTAGAACTTACCTGTGAGAAAAAATTTTACATGACCTAAAATGGAAGTAAAGACCATACTTATAAACTACTTGCCTCTTTTGAAGTTACAGTGTTCTTTTAAAATACAGTTTTAATTTGTAATATCAGTAATTGCTTGGGATTTAAAGAATCAAGTAGTACTACAAGACTTCAGGAAAATCTTTTTCAGCACTACTGCCATTACTCATATGAGCTCCATAGCTCTAAGAAATATGTTTGTATCACTAATTCTGGATTTTTCAGATTTAGGTATTATTATCTGTTGACTCACCTATTAAAGTTGTGGTTAAAGCTCTTTTTCACACCACCACTTCGCACACATAAACATCTCACCCAGACACCTCTTCCTTTCCCCCAGTTTCCCAATATAGATAAATCTTAAAATTGGTCAGCTCAGTGTTCATCATTTATAACATTGACCAACTTTTTTTTCTCTGGAGTTACTGTTTTTTATTTACTTCTCACCTAATTTACTCCAAATTCTATTCAACTTACACAAGTCTTCTCAAGTATTTTCCTCTTACTTCATAGCTTCCAGTGTTACTGGAAGTCCAGTGCCATTTTTATTCTTGATCCTTTCCTCACTGAATTCATTCAGCAGCCCTTTGTTGGTCATTCCAGATCCCACCCTCATGAACAATGCTGTCTAAAGAAGCACTTTGTTTCCCTCTTCAAAGAACATACTTCAGCCCTCTGCTGGGGCTGAGAAGAGCTGTGAATCTGAGTGCTCTTTAAGTCAACTTTCAGCCAGCCTACCTGGGCTTTTTTTACTACCTTTACAGAGGTACTGTTACAATTTGTACCAATTCCTCAATATTCATGGGATCCTGGATATCAGTCGGGGTCCTTGGCTTTCCCCAGAGCCAGCTTAGAATTCTACTTTCAGGTTTACTGAGTTACTTACCACCCTTCAACCTGCTTTCTAGCTTTTAACATGTTACTATACCACCCATTCACTGGTTTATGCCCTTTCTGAAAGCCCTTTGCTGTCATTATTGTAGGATTTGGGGTAAAGGTAGTAATAAGTAGATATTTTGTTCTGTCATCTAAATGTCTACTGTTAGCGTTTCCCATAGTAATTGGGCTGCTAGGCCTCGGTTCCTTAACCTGTAAAATGAAAGGCTCATACTAGATAAGTTCTAACATTTTTCCATTTCAGACCTTTTAGTACCCTATAATACTTCTTACTGAGTCGAGGGCGGTTCTCCTTTTTATTGAGGTAATTTCCCTCTGTCTTAAATCCTTACAGCTATTAGCAGAAGAAAGTCTTCCGACTACTCCATTTTATTTCATACTGGGAAAGCACAGGCAACAGCAGGATGGAAAATTACATGAAGTTTTGGAGAATGAACTAATACAACTACCCTTAACAGAAAACATACCTGCAATTAATGAGGTAAGTGATTTTTAAAGCAAATCATGTGAAACAGTTTATATACACTAAGACACCTCAAGTTGGACTTTTTATACAATCATTCTGTAACAGATAACTTTTGAACAATGATTTGTATACTGTGTAGCTTTAATATCCAAACCAAATAGCACAAACTTAAGGTACCAGATTATTTGGCCTGGGGAGAAGGGAGGAATTGTTTGTGTAAAGTAGGAAGGTAGGAAGAGATTTTTCTTTTTGTTTGGTTTTTCTTTGGAGAAAGCCTAGTGTGTTTGGCTCTGGACATGTAATCTTTTAAAATGAAACCCTAATTTTCTGATTTTACTCTAGCTTCTTCATACTCCAGCCCATGTACTGCCATCTGCTTCTTTCCTGTGTTCCATGTTTGTAAATTCATTATTGCTGTCTAAAGAGACTAAGAGGTAATGCAGTTCTTAAAATACGTTTAGATTTCTGTTCTGAGAAACAGGATAGTGTTTGTTATTCCTTATTAGAATATTCTTCCACCGTATCTCTCGTTATTTCAGCTTTAACATGTAGTTAAAAGATAATAGAATTAAAGCAAGTATGTAAAATGCATTGAAAATAAGTACCTAAAAAAGATCTTTTGTTGTTCTTTTTAAGGATTTGATATATAATTCAAAATTACATTTTATAAATTCAACTGTTCTTTATAATAGCCCATAATTTTTAAACTGTACTCAGTAAATTTACTTGGTCTTTGATTTTGTTTCTACATAAGTGTCTTAAATTAGAAAGTTATTTTCTAAAAATATGTATTAAATATTAAGTTTATATTTTATTCTCTTATTGTTAAAGTGCTGAAGAAGTTCCTGATGATGTAGATATGGAAGAAGAAAAAGAAAGTAACGATTCAGATGAAGAAAATGATTTTACTGAAAAAGTTCAGGATACATATAACACAGATTTGGGGGAAGACATTAAACATCAGTTGTCAAAATCTGAAGAAAAAGAACTGAGAAAATTCAGGAAAGTAGACTACAGCTGGATAACTGCTCTCTAAGCCTTAGAGATGAGAGGGTTCTTGCTTTGTTTTTTTTTTTAATATGTTGATACTCCAAAAACATCTATTTTAATGTTATTTCTGTTTTTAAAATAAATGTTAAAGGCTTTACTTTTTAAACAATTAGTACTGTGAATATATATTTGCATCACACTTTGCAGTTGCTGGGTTCATTCATGTATATATTTCATTTTTATTTTTTTGTTGGTATTGTGATTAAGTTTGACACCAAAATTCATTCGGTGGCCAAATATGACCTGAATTGATGTAGGGTTTTCTAGAGTCCTGATTCATCCCTCTTAGTATATTTGTTTTTCTTAGACAAGTTTAGAGAAATGATTTGATTATATGGTGTTCCACAGACCCTGCTGAGGGTATTGTATAATAATTTAGGCTGCCTGTAATCTGGCCCAAGCCTTTTGGATAAAAGGCTCATCTGCCATACTGTAAATATAATTTTCATGACCACTTTGGAAGATAAGGAAAGCTGTTATTACTGTCAGTGTTATGGCTATGAATATAAGCATACCTCAGAGATGTGGGCTCACTTCCAGACCACCGCAATAAAGCAAGTATTGCAATAAAGTAGGTAGTAATCTTTTTGCTGGTTAAGGTTCTTGCCTTCAATTTGTAAAAACCACAACATCTGTGAAGTGAAGTGCAGTAAAATGAGGTAGGCCTGTACTGAGTCAAAGAACAACTACTTTTTAACCAAAGTCCCATTGCTAATAGAAAAGAATCCATCTCCTCTGTATTATGTTAAAGTAGTGAGGTTGCTACATTTTAACCTCTTAGTATTTGGAGTTTTCCAGTTCCCTGATAGACTTATATAAAACTTAATATTAAAAAGTTAACATAACGAGGCAAAGTGATCATTAATCCTGAACTCATCTACTCCCATGAACACATCAAAATTATAACTAAATTGTAGGACAACCATCACTGAGAACCACCTGAATACCAGCTGAACAGAATTCTAATAGCTGAGGATATTAAGAAGCCACGTTGAGACAGGTGGGGGCAGCTCCACACAGGTCCTACACACATGGTATGGTGAGAGAGAAATGGGGAGGGACAGCTTGGCTGCAGAGGTCTCCCCTGAGATGTGAGGGATCCCAACCTCACATAGGGCTCCCCAACCCAGGACACCTATGCCAGGAACAGTCCCAGTAACATCTGGTTTTGAAAACCAGCAGGCATTACATTCAAGAGAAAGGAAGGTCAATGGAAGGGAGGAACCCAGGAGGAAAGCACTGGTGAGCACCACTTTTCCTTTATTGAGCATGTCTCCCACCTAGCTGGCCTAGTGCAGACGAGTGTAAAATATGTTCTTAATGTGCATGGCTAACTGCTTGCCTCTTTACCCAATCTACTCACCTTGCCAAAGCCTCTTCCAGTGGCTCTGACCCTCCATACCGGTGGCAGCCCACCCCAGAGTGCACTGCAGTTTCCCAAAAGCCCATAACCTCTAGCTGAGTGGTGGCCAGCCTACACTTGCCCCAAGTCCTGCACAATTGATGGCCAGACTCAGTTTTGCATTGAAGCTCCCATCAAGTGGCCCCAAGCCTGGTCAAGTGGCATCCGTCTCAGCTTACAACATGGATCCTACCAACTGGCTCCAAACTTCACAAGTAGGTGCTGGCCTTAGACCACACAAGAGCCTTAGACCACACCCGCTGCACAACAACTCAACCACTATAGTCACAACAGGTACAGCCAGTCAATTTCGACCACTAACGTGCCAGCAGCAATTGGGGCCCAACTACAATAAGAAGGCACCCAGGTGACCGGGGGACTGCACCCACCACTGGACCCCACAGGACACCTACGAAAGGCAACTCTTTGGAGACTGGAAGACACAATGGATCTACCAAATACCTACAAACACAAGAGAGTGTAGCTGGATAAAAAAAGCAAGACCTGTACATATGCTCCCTACAACAGACTCACTTTAGATAGGCTGAAAGTGAAGGGACAGGCACAAAAATAGACACACAGATCAATGGAACAGAATAGAGCCCAGAAATAAACCCACATGATAAGGCCAATTAATCTGCAACAAAAAGAGGCAAGAATATACAATGAGATGAAGACAGTCTATTCAAAAAACGGTATTGAGAAAACTGGGCAAATGCAAAAATAAACCACTTTCTTACACCATATACAAAAATGGATTAAAGACAAATTAAGACTTAAAACCATAAAACTCCTAAAACAGACAATAAACTATTGGACATTGGTCTTAGCAAAAAATAAATTTGTGTGTGTGTGTGTGTGTGTGTGTGTGTGTGTGTATACATATATATAGTCTAGGTCAAAGAAAAGGAAAAATAAATGGTTCTACATCATCTAAAAAGTTTTTGCATCAATAAACAATCTCAATGGGAGAAGATATTTTCAAATGATATAGCTAATAACTGGTTAATATTCAATATATATAAAGAACTCATATAACTCAACATTAAAAATAACCCAGTTAAAAAATGAGCAGAGGACCTGAATAGACATTTCCCCAAAGAGGACATAGACATGGCCACCAGATATATGAAAATATGCCCAGCATCACTAATCGTCAGGGAAATGCAAATCAAAACCGCAAAAAGATAGCAGTTCACACCTGTCAGAATGGCTGTTATCAAAAAGACAACAAAGAATAAGTGTTGGTGAAGATGTGAAGAAAAAGGAACCCTCAACTCTATGGGATTGAAAACTGGTGCAGCCACTATGGAAAACATGGAGATTCCTCAAAAATATAAAAAATAGAACTATTAATGCCATATGACCCAGCAATTCCACTTCTGGATATTTATTTGAAGAAATTGAAAACACTAATTTGAAAAAATACATGCACGCCTATGTTTATTGCAGCATTTTTCACAATAGCCAAGATACGGGAGCAATCTAGATGTCTGTGCATAGATGAATGTGGTACATACAAGGGCTGTCCGGAAAGTATCCAGCCATGTCATGAAAAATAGAGGCATTTATGGTTGGAATTTTTCTGGACAGCCCTCGTATATACAATGGAATATTTATTACTCAGCCATAAAAAAAAGAATGAAATCTTGACATTTGTGACATGAATGGAACAAGAGGATATTATGCTAAATGAAATGTGTCAATAAGACAAATACCATATACTTCCACTGATATACGGAATCTAAAATAATAAATGAACAAACAAAACAAAATAGAAACAAACCCATAGATACAGAGAACAAACTGATGATTGCCACATAGGAGGGGGAGGTAGGGAGGTGAGTGGAAGAGGTGAAGGGGGTTAAGAAGTAAAAACTGCCAGTTACAAAATTGTTAGTAAACTCAGGCTCAGCTGCTTGCCACTCATAAGCCCATGATCTGGAGATGGGTTGGTGGAAAGAAAAATAGATTTATTCAGAAAAGACAGTAGACTGCATTCTCAAAGACTACCTTCCCTGTTTTTTTAAGTAGGCAAGAAGAAACAGAAGAAAGGAAGAGGGGGAGTTAGGCAATTCCTGCACGGAGGATGTCTGGAAAAATAGCTGCCTGAGTCTGATTCATCCCGAGATAAGGTTATCTCAGGCCCAGTCAGAGAGTTGCTCTGTGTGTCAGCTGCTGGCGTCCAGATGTCCATGGGCTGAAACAATTTCTTTCAAGTTATCTTTCTGGAGATTCACTAGATTAATGAGGTATGTGTGTAGCCTTGGGAAAACAGATCAATTAAGTCAAGCAGTAGGGGAAAGAAACAAAGGAAAGAAAAAAAATAAACTTTAAAAATAAGCTAAACTGTAAAACAATAATCTACAACTATAAAACAATAAACTAAACTAGATTTTTAAATCATTAAAAGTATACCATCACCCTTACAAAATTAGTCACAGGGACATAAGGTACGGCATAGGGAATATAGTCAATGATATTGTAATATATATGGTATCAGATGGATACTACACTTAGCATGGCGATCACTTTGTAAGGTATATAAATGTCATCACTGTTGTGCACCTGAAACATATTGTAATATTGTATGTTAAATATAATTTTAAAATAAATTTTTAAAAAGATTTTTAAAAGATAACACAAAAACAGTAAAAAGTATCAATCATAAGATCACATTCCAATGAATGTTCACAACATTACTGCAAATGGCTTTCTCATGTGTTTTGAGTCAGTATCCAAGTAAAGCCTGTACATTTTTTTTAAATAACAGCTAAATTCTAGGGATATATAACTCACTATACATGTCACACATTCAAAATGTATAATACAGTAATTTCGGGAGTACTTTTAGAATATTCAGAGTTGTACACTATCACCACAATCAACTTTAGAACATTTTGATCACCCCGAAACTCAACAGTCACCCTCCACTTCTCCCAACCTACCCCACTTCATGCCCTAGGCAACCACTAATATTTCTGTCTCTATAAAAGTGCCTATTCTGGACTTTCCATATAAACGCAATCTTACAATATTTTATCTTTTGTTACTGGTTTCCTTCACTTAGCATCCATGCTGTACCATGTATGAGTACTTCATTCCTTTTTACTGTTTTCTTTTCTCCTGGGTATATACCTAGGAGTAGAATTACTGAGTCACTTGGTACCTAACTCTGTCTAACTGTTTCACAAATCAGGCACACTATTGTACGTTATTTACATTATGTGGAATTCTTCCACAGTCTGATTCCTTAAATGTAGGTCCCTTTGCAGAGTAAGTTTTTGAGGCCAGCCTTTAAGATTTATTCTGATAGCAGAACTCTATTTTATTTCTCTCTTTTCCTGGTTCTTTCTGATGAACTAACTGTTTGTGGTTTATCTTACTGCTCTCATGGAGTTACTAGCCTCTTTTTAATTGCTTAACACCAAATTGTTTTCAAGAATATATTTAGGCCTGAACTTCACTCTATTTCTAACAATGGCAGAGCTCTCTATTCTTGTGGACTGCCTGTTGCCCCTCAGAAACTGTTCCAAAATTAGGGGCAGTTCAGCAGGCAGGCACTTCTCTCAGAGTGACACCTCTATTTTACAATAGCCTCTGGTCTTTGAGTTATGAGTAAACTGGGGCAAGGGTGACCATGATTCTAGTCTTCTCAGTCTGCTCTACTGGGGGCAGAGACTCCATATGAATGTGAGCTTAGAGAAAGGGAGACCCTAGCACCTCAGCTGCACTGGCGTGGAATTTAACCTCTGCAGTGTGGAGCTGGAGACCATGAGAAATGCTAGCAGTCTTCCCTGGGAGTTGAAGGGTTGGGGAGGGGGACGCCTGGCTCATTGGCCCATCCTTCTCATAGTGAAGCTTCAATCATACTGGGTTGGGTTGAAGAGAAGGGAGCAGCTTGTGGCTTGGATGCCACAGATTTTCACTGTACTTGCTGAAATTTATTAGATTTTCTTGGTTAAATATTTCTTCATTTGCTGTATACCCTTAGGACAATTTCTGGAGTCTTTAAATAGTTGTTTTTAAAATACTTTTTCCATTATGGTTGTACTGAGAAACAGGTCCATAGATTTCATACTGCCATTCTGGAAGTAGAACTCCCTTAAGTCTCATGTAATCTATATTTTCTTCTTCTCCTCTTTATCTTTCTCTCTCTTTTCTGTGTATAATTTATTGAAAAAAATCAAGTTTGTCCTACAGAGTTTATCAATGATGTTGCAGATTGCTTTGATGGCTTTTATAATGATCCTCTGTATTTACTGTATGTAAGTAGTTATATCTAGAGTAGCACTATAGAAACATAATGCAAGTCCTTGTGTAATTTTAAATTTTCTAGTAGTTACAATAAAAAGTAAAAAAAAAAAAAAAAATCAAATGAAAACAATACCTATGGTGTACTTTATTAAACTCCCAATTGTTAATCACATTTTATTAAGCTTTTTATATCTAAAACATTATTTGAACCTATAATTGGTTTTTAAAATATTTAAATGGTATCATTCATACTTTTTCCCCCCACACTAAGTCTTCAAACTTTAGTGTGTATTTTATACTTACGGCACATGAAATTTGGTTTAGCCACATTTCCAGTGCTCAAAAGCTGCATGTGGCTAGTGGCTGTCGTTTTGGACAACACACATCTAGCAACCAGGTTAATTTGGAAATTTTAACTACAACAAGAAAGATTGTATTTGTATTCATTTGGTTTTGTCAGCTTCCCCACAGCCCCCAGGACTGGGATGTACTGACATAAGTACAAATACATTTATTACTATTTTGCCATATTCAGGCACTGACATGGTACCTCCAAGTTTAAGAAACACTTTTTGCAGTTAGATATGAAAGATTTTATACTTTCAAATCAAATTACTTAAACTAACTTTGGAATATCTTTTTAAAATAGTGATTATTGTATAATCTCAATCATTGTTTTGTAAGCGTGGATTTTGTTACTTTTTCTAAAGAGTTTTTCATCTCACAAGAGTTGTCCAGAAAGTATCCAGCATGTAATGTGAAAAATAGAGGCATTTGTGGCTGGATTTTTTCCAGACAGCCCTCTTACACTAAAGTATGACAACCTTGTTGGAGGGAATTATCTTAATTCTTCCTCCAATATCAATTTCTTTTCCAAAGGCAATTATATAGATAAAAGGGAAGTGGTCAAAGGTCTATTCCTTAAAATCTGGACTTCTGTCCTGCAGATCTGCAATGCTATCTCTCAGTTCCTTTCCCATCAAAGCAAGTGGACCCATAAAGATTATTCACCTTCTAGCCTCCCTCATTTATCTAATGTATCTGTCAAGGCATGAACCCATTACTCTGTGCTCTCACTAGTACAGCCTTACTTCAGGGAAGATACACTCTCACCCTCACTGGGGGATGGACCCCAGGTTAATCTGTATGTTGAATTTTCACATACATCACATGTTATCTACCATAACTCCATATGTCAGGTATCTATCCCAGTTTGACTAATGAGGAAACTGGCTCCAGAGAGAGCAAGTTAAGTTGTATGTAGATCACTGGGCTCTCAAGAAATGGGGCCAAGACAGGAACCCTCTTTTTCTGTCGAATCCCAAATCCTGTGCTCTTTCTAGAACAGCAGATTGTCTCCCTGACCCTTAAAATACATAGCTAGTATTACAAAGGTATCTATAACTGGAAAGAAATTGTGATCAACAAACACTAGACAGCCCAGATTGAGGGCTGTTGTAGGTAAAAGCTAGCTAGTTCTGTGACTTGGCTAAAGTCCTTTAATCTGAGTTTCAGCGTCCTCATGGGTAAAATGAAGTGCTCCCTCCCCAGGCCCATGGTTTTTGTCTCACTAGTGCCATTATGTTTCAAATATAAAAAGAGTGTATAACATTTGAATATTGTATGAGCTTATGCACTTGATTATATGCAAAATTTTAATATAACATCTAAGCTATGAATGACTGCATATTAATTAAAATAGGCTTATTGTTAATGTGCTTGCAAAAATGTTTCTCTTTGGGTTTTTTCCTTATCATAGACTAGTACCCTGACTAGAAACTATAGCATATCTTGTAATGTTGTGAATTAAGTATCTTAAATAATTTCAGGTCTTTGTACTGTGACTATAGTGGAGTCTTTGACTATTGTGGAGCCTTTAACAGAAACCTATTAAAATCATTTGGTTTAAATTAACGAAGTCCTGTAAATGGCACTGATTTTTCTGTGAGGCTGCTTTCTCTGAAGTACTACTTCTGAAAATTGTGTTTCTGTTACCTGTGCTTCTTGATAGCAATGATAATGGCAAAATTACTTACATCAAGGTCAAGGTTCTGTAACACCACACAATCCTAAATGAAATGGTAAAAGATGAGACCCAGGAAAGATTTGGGATCCCAGGTAGATTATTTAACATTAGGATTAAAGAGAAATAGAAGGAGAAGTTACTTGGACTTGATAGTAGTATACCATGGAGGAGGTATGTTAACAGAACAAAATCAACGAGAGAGAGATAATCAATGAGTAAATTGCTCAAAGTGCTTTTGTTTTTCTAAAACTATGAGCAAACCACTTAATCTCTGAATCACTCTTTGTTCATCTGAATTACAGAATTAAACTAAATGATGCTCTTCTAGCTCTGAAACTCTGTCACTACAAAAGTAAGTTGGATGCCAGAGTGATGTATTATAGTCCCCTACTCTCACTCCATGCCCCAAAATGCCAAGAACCTGGTCTTACAAGTACTAAATTTGTAGACATATATATATAAATATGTAGAGCTATAGATATCTTAATTTCCCATCTTCAGACATGACATACCTCTGGCTTGGAAACTCCTTGGGAGATCAGAGCCCTTAGTTCACAAAATGAAATAATCAGACATGAAAGCACACCAGTTCCTCCCATTGTTCTGTTGAGTTTTGATAATCCTTGTCAACTTTAATGGAAGAACTAATATAAGTGCTCTGAAAACAAGCACTTTAGACAAAATATTGACATTATAGCTCACTTAGGAAGGTAAATTAAAATTTCTTGTTCCCTCAGAAATGCCAATCTGCAATTGTGAAATTTTAGTTGACTAGCCAAGCTTTATTGGGTGAGCAGTGTCTCACGCCAGACAGACCACTGGTCTAGGAGTCAGAAGACCACTAGTTCCAGTTCTGCCTCTTCCTAGCTTCAGGCCTTAATTTCTCTTTTATCACTACCATGAGAGGGCTGTGTTTTATGAGTTGGTCCTCTGAGCCCCTTTCTTGACTTTCAAATGGTGATTCTCCAAAGTGCCCAGGATTCTATTGGCCCTACTTAAAAAATACATGTATGGCACTGGTGCTTAATTACAACCTTTTTTGGTTCTTCAGTGATGGAGAGAAAAGGAAACAGGCAGCTTAAAAGATTTCATTTCTAAATAAGAGAGAAGATCCTGTACCTACTTAGGCTCAAGAGACCTTTGGCCTGAATCTCTGTAGAGTTTACCCAAGAGAACAGATAAGAGTCAAAACTCCTCATTAATGATTTCCCTAGAAACTATGAATAAAAGTAAAAAAATTGAATGGAGGAGCGAGTTATATGGCACACAAGAGGCACTCATACTTTTTGAATGTAGGAGACCATAGTAATGAAGATAAGAGAAGGTAGGTTTATAGTCTTTAACTTATATTTAAAGTCAAGGGTGAAAAATGAAGTGCCTAAGCTTGCCCTAGGTAATCAGATTTATTTCCCAGGCTCCAAGTACTCAAAGAAACCATTCTACAATATGGGCAGTATCCACGAATTGTAGTCAGGCAGTGGGATAGCTAAAGAAAATTAAATATGGATTTTTCAGTCTCAGAATAGTGTTTCACTGGATATTTGAGGCTGCTTTCCACTCCCCACATCCCTCAGAAAGAGGAGGGAAGGTTGGCTTTCTCTCTGTTCCACACTGAGTCTTTTTTTTTTTAATTAGAAAATAAAGTGTTTATTGAGAAACTATACACTGAACACTCCCATAAGTCTCTGTGGATACACAACATCCATTGTCACAGCACAAGGTGGGGAAAATGGCAGAATAAAAGATGCTGGGACTGGAAATGAGGTAATAATTTACAATGATTAAAAAACATCCTCAAACTTACTACTTAAAGCCACTCAGGAGGAAGCCATGGCCCAAAGATTTGGCAGGACAGAACGGGCAGTAGCCTGACATGAAGCAATGGGGAGCAGGATGGTGGGGAGCTGGGGCGAGGGTGGGGACTAAATTAACACCCAGCTCGAGGTCCTGGAGAGAAGTTGAGTCCTCGTGTGATACTCCCAACACTCAGTTTCCTGGGAGACCACCCCAGATACGGGGTAAGAACTTGGAAGCCTTTACATTTTTAAACCCCATTGAAGCATCTGCAGAATCAGCCTGGGAACTTGACATGAAGACCTGGGACTTTAACAAGTACCTAGTGGCAGGGGTCTTCCCTCCGCCTGGGCTAGGCCACCTCAGCCTCCAGCATGTCGCTGGATTAGGGCAAAGAGGCTGGTGTGCTGGAATAACCCCTCTGAGGAATCCAGGGCTCCAGCCATTACATGGCTCTTTACTCTGTCTCTGCCCAGTCTGGTACCTCTTTGGGAGCCTCTGAATATCCCTCCAAGAATTATCTCTGAGGAGGATGGGGGAGTAGAGACTCCCTTGACAGTGGAGACTTTCCCTTTTGAACTGGATTCATCAAAGAAATAATGTTTACAATCCATTGAATGACTGAGCTAAGAAAAGGACTGATGCCCACCCTGGTGTTCTCACCTTTGGATGATGGATGCTTTGAGAGTTTCTGGATTTTCCTCCTTCCTCCAAGCCCTGGACATTGGAGCTCCTGGATGCAGCCCCATCTTGGAGGCCAAGCTGGAGCCCTAGACCCATGCTGAGGGGCTGGCTGGCTGCCTTCTGTCCTGGCTTTACCCTGTGAGTTAGTCTGTCTCTGGGAGGACGGGCTCTGATGAAGGAAGAGCCTCCCTGGACCCAAATGGACACATGTTCACCTCCCCCCAAGCTTCTGGAATACCCACCCCTGCCCAGAGGTGTAACTCCTCAAACAACAGCAGAAAGATTACCAAAGAACCCTCACCTCCACGACTTCTGAGCTCTGGTTCCTTTGTCTCTTTAACCTGTCATGGCATGCCCTCTGGGAGAGGGGACATCTGGCCTCCCCAAGTCCCAGCTGTGCTGTGGTCCCCCTACCTTTTCACTTCTCAGTCACGGCATGCCCCTGCCCATGCCCTATACTCATAAGTTTTTTTCCTAAACAAAGTGTGTGTGTATATGTAGGCATGTGGCCTACAATTAGGCCACATCTTGGTCATTAATCCCCTTGGCTAGAAAGTCTGGGGATAATTTTATAATTATGTCAAAAACAGTTTTTAATAGCTATCTTTATCCATTTTACCCTGAATATGCACATGAGCTCTTTTGAATCAGAGACACAGTTTCATGTTAATTACCATACAGTAAATAGGAAGCGTGTTGCCCCCCACCCCCCCACACCCCCCCGCCCAGGCAGGTATTGCAATGAGAGCCAGGTCAAATGTGGACTGACCAGACATCCATTTGAAACGGGACAGAAAACAACAGTACTGCCCCATTTCAAACAGTACGTCTGGTCAGCCTACTGACACCTGAATTTAGCCCAGTGAGACGAGGCTGACCATACGCACCATTTGAAATGGGACAGTACTGTAGTTTTCTGTCCCATTTAAAATGGGACGTCTGGTCAGCCTACGCAATGTCCTATGTAAGTAGCTGGATACTCCATAGGTGAGTGATGATGGAAAGTAATTTTTACATTACTTATAAAAAGGAAGGAGGAAGCTGCTTCCCTCCCCTCCTAAAAGAGCCTCCATAGAAGTATAATTAGTCTGAGGCCTTGCTCATTACGTAAATAAAATACCTCCAGGGGCCAGAGAACCCCCTGTGTCTCAACTTTGATGACCTAGAGGTTTCTCCAAGGCCTGGGCTTCATACCAAAAGAGAGAGCACTGCTGCCCCGGGGGCTTAACCTAGGGGCCTAGTCTGTGTTGTAACCATTTGGCTCTCTCAACGATATGAGAGACATTTTGTTATCGTTTTGGATCAGAGCAATTAACCAGACAAGTGGATACAGATCTAATTCTCTTAGTATGTGAGGACTGTTGGGAGATTAGGACCTTCTCCTGGAATGAGGAAATCCAGGCAAGGTTTATTTCCCCAAAAGACTTACAGTATTCTAATCCTACCAAGGAGTGCCTAGAAATTCCTGGTGTCCAAAAATTTCATTTTATTCAGTAATATTTTGTATATGCTTTTTAAAAAGGTGAGTTAGATACAGTCCCTGTCCTTTTATTTTTCAAATAAATTTAATGAATAAAATATAAAAAATTAACTTGTACTTCAAAGACTGTGCCGTTAAATTGCCGCAGTACATGCTGTCAGTTGGTTGCAGGCAGGGGGACCTGCAACCGGCGCTTACACGGTCTCTGAGAAGGCCCGTCATGACCACATGCAGGCAGGCTTACTGTTAAATAGCAAGAGAAGACTCTAACCAGACGTCCTGACTCCCAACAACCATATGAAAATTGCTGCTTCACTGTCACTGCACACAGATGTCCTGGGAACAGGTCTATTAATAAAAACTTTTCTATCCAAAATGATCTGCAGTTTAAAAAACACAATACTCATTGAATGTCGCATTGATCTTCGTTACTATAAATTAGAGTGATTAGGATAGCCCAGAAGAAATGAACTTGCCCAAAGTCATATGATGAATAGACAATGGAACTCAAATCCTAATTAATATCTTTGATTATAAGACCAGAGTCCTTTTCACTAAATGAGTTTTATATAGTTCTATTTAAATACCCAATAATGTTATAATGTTAATTATTGTAATAATTGCTGTATCCCATATTCAACTTCTTATGACATGAAGGTATTAAAATTCTTAAAATAGATCAGTTTAAGAAACTGTGTAAGAATGCACTGAAGGCCTGCTTGGTGCCATATGGCTTAAATTGGATATTGGGAAAGGGCGGAGTGTTATTACTGGATTATTTGGTAAGAATACGAGTATATTTAGTTTTATAAGAACCCACCAAGCCAACTTTCAAAGTAGGGGTGCCGTTTTGCATTACACCAACAATGAATGAGACTTTATGTTGTTCTACATTCTGGCTCAGGATATGGTGCTAACAGCGTTCCAGACTCTGGCCATTCTAGTAGGAGTGCAGTAGTATCTCATTGTTTTAATTTGTATTTCTCTGATTTATGATGTGAATCATCTTTCCATGTACTTACTTGCCATCTGTGTATCTTCTTTGGTGAGGTGTCTATTAAGGTTTTTGGCTCATTTTTTAATCAGGCTTTTTTATTGAGTTCTAAGTGTTCTTTTGTATTTTGGATAATGGCCCTTTATTAAATGTGTCTTTTGCAGATATTTTCTCCCAGCCTATGTCAACCTTCTTATTTTCTTGACATGTCTTTTCTAGAGCAGGAGTTGTTAATTTTAATGAAGTTCAATTTTTCTATTTTTTCTTTAATGAGTTATGCCTTTGATGTTGTATCTAAAAAGTCATTGCCACACCACAGGTCATGTAGGCTTTCTCCTATGTTATTTTTTAGGAGTTTTGTAGTTTGACATTTACATTAGGTCTGTGATCCATTTTTAGTTAATTTTTTGTGAAGTGTGAAAAGTCTATGATGAGATTCATTTTTTTGCATGTGGATGTCCTGTTGTTCTGGCACCTTTTATTGAAAAGGCTTTATTCCATTGCATTGTCTTTGCACCCTTGTCAAAGATCAGTTGACTCTTTATGTAGATCTGTTACTTGGCTCTCTAGTCTGTTTCACTGACCTATTTGTCTGTTGTTTTGCCAATATCACACTGTCTTGATTACTATTGCTTTATAATAAGGCTTGAAGTCAGGTAGTATCAGTTCTCCAATTTTGTTCTCCTTCAGTATTGTGGTGGCTATTCTGGATCTTTTGGAATCTCTCTCCATTTACTTCTTCCTTGACTTTGTTCATCAGCATTTTGTAGTTTTCTTCATATGGATCTTGTACTTATTTTGTTAATTTATACCTAATTATTTCATTTTTCAATGCTAATATAAATAATATTACGGTAACTTTGAGATTTAATTTTAAATTCTACCTGTTCATTGCTAGTGTACAGGAAAGCAATTGACTTCTGTATAGTCATTTTGGATCTGCAACCTTGGCAAAATCCCTTCTGAGTTCCAGGAGTTTTTGTTGATTCTTTCACATTTTCTACATAGACAACATGTCTGTCATCTGTGAACAAAGACAGTGTTCTTTCTTTCTTCCCAATCTTCAGACCTTTCATTTCCTTTTCTTGTTTTGTTGCATTCACAGGAATTTTCAGTCTGATGTTGAAAAGAACTAGTAAGAGAGGATATCCTTGCCTTTAACTTGATCTTAGTGTGAAAGCTTTGAGTTTCTCATCATTCAGCAGAATATTAGCTGCATTTTTTTTGTAGACATTCTTTATCAAGTTGGGGAAGCTTTCCTATTCCTAATTTACTAAGAATTTTTATTATAAGTGAGAGTTGGATTTTGTCAAATGCTTTTTCTTTATTTATTGATATGATCATAGATTGTTCCTTTTTAACCTGTGATGGATTACATTAATTGATTTTCAAATGTTGTACCAATTCTTTTCATACATCATTGAATTTGATTTACTAATATTTGTTGAGGATTTTTACACACATGCTCATGAGAGATATTGGTCTATAGTTTTCTTGTAATGTTTTGTCTGGTTTGGTATTAGGGTAATAATGCTGGCCTCATAGAATGAGTTAGAAAATATTTCTTCTGCTTCTCTTTTCTGAAAGAGATCGTAGAGAATTGGCATAATTTCTTTCTTAAACATTTAGTAAAACTCACCAATGGACCCATTGGGGCCTGGTGCTTTCTGATTAGAAGATTACTAATATTGTTGATTCAATTTCTTTAATAGATATAGGCCTATTAATATTATGTATTTTTTCTTTTGTAAATTTTGGAAGATTGTGTTTTAAAGAATTGGTCCATTTCTTCTAGGTTATCAAATTTGTGGATATAGAGCTGTTAATAGTATACCTTGATTGTGCTTTTAGTGTCCATGGGATCTATAGCAATGACCTCTCTTTTACTTCTGATATTAGTAATTTGTGTACTATTTTCTTTTTTTTTAAAGCCTGGCTGGGAGTTTATCAATTTTATCCATCTTTTCAAAGAAACAGCTTTTGGTTTCATTAATTTTTCTCTATTCAACATCATTAACTTCCGCCCTAATTTCTTTCTTTCTTTTTTTTTTTTTTGTACGTGGATAGTTCCCTGGCCGGGAACCTAACCCAGGCCGCAGCGCTGACAGTGCCAGCGACAAAGCCTTAAGTCCCTACACCACCAGGGAACTCCTAATTTTTATTTCTTTTCTTCTGCTTACTTTGGATTTAATTTGCTCTTTCTTTTTAGTTTCCTAAGGTGGAAATTTAGATTATTGATTGTAGAATTTTTTGTTCTAATAGATGCAATTAATACTATAACTTTTCTTTTAAGCACTATTTTCACTGTATCCCACATAGTTTGGTAAGTTGTGTTTTCATTCTCAATTAGTTGAGAATAATTTCAAATTTCTGTTGAGTAATCCTTTTTGACCAATGTGTTTATTTAGAAGTGTGTTGTTTAATCTCCATGTATTCTGGGACTTTTCAGTTATTCTTCTGTTACTAATTTCTAGTAAATTCCATTGTGGTCTATTAGCAGAAATTGATTTCTATTATTTTAAAATTGTTAAGGTACTTTTTATGTTCATAATGTAGTCTTGGTGAATGCTCCTGTGAACTTAATGAATATGAATATATATTTTGCTGTTGTTGGATGAAGCAGTTTGTAGATGTCAATTGTATCTAGCTGATTGACAGCATTATTGGGTTCAAATATATTCTTACTGATTTTTTTGTCTGTTGGATCTGCCCATTCTTATGGATACCAAAAGGGGTATTGAAGTCTCTAGTTATGAGAATGAATTCATCTATTTCTCTTTGTGATTCTATTAGTTTTGCCTTACATATTTTGACCCTATATTACTCTTTTAGCAAAAGTATTTTGTAAACTTTTAAGAAGTTTATGAATACTCTAATGCAAAATGCTTAACACTTAAAATTAAAATTAGCAAACTTCATTTAAGTAAAAGACTTCATTTGATAAAGACAATTAATTCCAAGAATTATACAGTAGTTTATTTCTGCTAGATAATGCCAATCCTATGCAATACAATGAGAACTGCATCATTAGCTGTTCATTGCCTCTATTGCTCTTCTGAATCCTAAAGGGCAGAAGAGAAGATACTCAGACAAACACTAAAAAAATGCAATCCAAGTAAACTGTGCAGTTATTACTAATAGCTTTAAATGCATTTTGACTAAGCTACACAACCAAGTGGCTAGGGCATAATGTAAGTACTGTTCCAGGGTCGATAAGAGCTTTTGTTTTTATAGAGTGATACAAGCTCAGTACTAGGTAGAAGTCACAGTTTACAGACTCATATTCTGTAAGTAGTACTACATATACACATTTAATGTCTATAAACACTAGAAATATACATTAGACAGAGTACCCTCAAAAGTCAGGTATAGTTAAGAAAGAAAAAAGAGAAGATGAGGTAATGATACTCAAAGTCCACAGGAATTTTGCCTGAAGAGTTTGAACAGCTGCCAATAATTCACTTTCACTGTGCCAAGGTTAATGCATCTCCAGGACCCTTAGGGTTTGCTAAAGCCAGACCTGCTGGCTTTCGGTACAGTACCTGTGTCTTTCACTAGATGGTAAATAACATTCTTCTCTGCAATTTATCTTCACAATTGCTATGGTAATAGATAACAGAATTCCTGAGTAAGCCAGAAGCATTGTTTAACGTGCTCTGGAGGAACAAAATCTTTAGCCGCTTTGACATAGCTACACAAGTTATGGATCTCATACGGAATTCCTGCTGTAAAAAATCCCACATCTCTGAGAAAGTAGAAAATAACTCAGCCTTGAACTCCATACTCTCAAAGATGGTCTCTTAGTGGCCAGTCTAAATGCCAGCTCTAATCACTAATAGTCACTGGGTTTTCTTGAATTTGCTTTTCTGGTGCTTTTAAAGGAGTTCTTGTATCTTTTCTGTGTCTTCAATAGCATACACATGTCCAGATATCCTGTCTTCTTTTCCTTCAATAAATTGATTTATTGTGAATTCATGAGAATTCCCATCGTGGACAGTTTTAAAGACTTCTTTTTAGTCCAATGTCCTTTGAAATGGCCACATAGACCATAGACACTAGCTGCATCAGATAGATCTCAGTAACAACATTTCTCCACATTTCTGATATTTTGGAGTAATTAATCCATAAGCATTATATATCTCAGGACTCCAATCTGGCCAAACAAAGCAGTTTGACAGCCTAGAGATAAAAATCTACTTTGTCATCTTACCTGTGTACTCAAGCAATGGAATGTTGGCCATCAGATCGTCAAACCTGGAGGGCATAGCTTTAAAAGTCCCTCCCGACAGCCCATCCTTAAGTTTCAACATTATTCATTCTTTTTCATTTTCCAAGATACTTGCAACATCTTCATATGCATTCCAGAAGTCTCATACTTTGGCTTCTGTGATAATTTATTTGGTTCTTGATATAGACGAAATGTTTTTGTCCCCTAAAATTGTATGTTAAAACCTAATCCCCAGTGTTATGGTGTTTGGAGATGAAGTCTTTGGGAGATGATTAGGTATGAGGTCAGAACCCTTACGAATTGAATTAGTGCCCTTATACAGGAGACCCCAGAGAGCTCCACTGCCCATTTCTGCCATGTGAAGACACAGAGAGAAGACAGCATCTATGAACCAAGAAGTGAGCCCCCATTAGAAACAAAATCTACCGGCATGTTGATCTTGAACTATCCACCCTCCAGAAGGGGTGTGTGTGTGTGTGTGTGTGTGTGTGTGTGTGTGTGTGGTGGGGGATTTATTTTTTAAGCTATCCAGTCTATGGTATTTTGTTATAGCAGCCTAAACAGACTATGAAAGTCCTAAAATTAATTGGATTGACTTCCTACTCTCTAAACTCTTTGTCAAAGTATTCAGGTTTTAAAAACTCAGTGTTCAAGTTATGATGTATTCCAGACAGCATCACTGACTGACTTTGTTTCTAGTTCTACCTGAACACATTCCTGTTGCTTTTGTAATTGGGATCTTACAAGCACAGCAAGCAATTACCACACAGCTATAGTGAGGAATGTCAGAAGGCGAGGTTTGCCATCAGTTCCTGAGGTTCTTACAAAAAAGAACTGTTTGTTTCTACCCAAGAAGCAAAGATGTCATCAAAGATAACTGGTGTATTCTTGAATCTATTTTCTGTTCTTTTTTTTCCTTGCTAACTTTCCCACTGTTTAGGTCTACCAGCCAGTTTAAAGGACAAGTTAGTTTCGCACTGCTGGCTGCTTGTAGGTTCACCCTCAATCATAGCTGCTGGCTCCAATCCTGACGAAATGTGCAAGAACACGACACCCAGAATAGATTTTTCTCCAACGAAGGAAATCTGTTTTATATCTTCCCTTTAAAGCTGCCTTTGAGAAGAACTTGAATTGCCTGTTTGAACAAGGACCATTTGTTTTTATTCCACATTTTGCTTTTATAAATGAACAGCCTTCAAAATCATAGAGCTTTTCCAGGAATGATCTGTGTAGGTATCATGTTGCCTGGCTCCTGTACCTGGCTCATGCCTCCCAGATGAGGAAAATTCGTACAGGTTGCTTTCTTCTGGCAATTTTTCTTCTTCATTCAGTAGCAGCCCAGACATACTCCAAATGCATACTAAGGATACACCCAGTGTAAGTTGAAAATAATGGTAATCACACATATCACACATTTCTCAAACACTTTTCATAGCTTGCTTCCTAGAAACTCTCTAAGAGACGCTCTTACTGTGTGGCTTCACAGTTAACATAACTTTTGTTTCAGAAACCATCATTTGACATAGTGACCTCCAACATGGGCCAGGATATACTTTCCTGTATCCAAATCAGTTCCCAACATATTTTTTGGCTAAAGGCAACTATAACCTAACTGCTTTTTTGTTATTATAAACATGCGACAAATGGCAGTATAACAAAAATCATCAGGCTCTAATAACTTATAAGGAAGAAGGTTTTTCTTTTTAGAGTCTATGAAAAGAGAATTATGATCACACAACTCCCTTTTCTTTTTTATCACTCACTTCAGAAAAACAGTGACTACAATGACTAAGTTCAGATTATTTTAGGTATATTAGGCTAGGAGTTCCTTGGAAAGCAAGAAGCAGAACATCTGACTAAATAAGAAGTGTAGTGACAGGTGGGTATTGATGGTCAACTCATAAGTCATGTCATCAGGAGCCTAGACTTGCTGTTTGCTTGCTTCATCATCCTCGGTGGTTAGCTTTTCAGCTTTATGCCTTTTAATTTATGGTCTCAATATGCCCACTAAATTTTGAAGTAAAGAAGAAAATAGATCACTTCCAGCCCCTACTATACTTTGTATTAGGGAAGCAAAAGCTTTTGCAGAAGTCCTCAGTAGACATTTTCACACAAGGGCTGTCTGGAAAGTATCCAGGCATGTAATATGAAAATTAGAGGCATTTATGGCTGGATTTTTTTTTTTTTGGACAGTCCTCCTATATTTCACTGGTCAAGACTGGAGCATTTGGCTACTCCTAACTCTAAGAAAATCTGGAAATCAAGTATACAGAAAAAACAACAGGATTAGCTAAGATCAAATATGATTCATCCTCTGGAACTGGGCTAGGCAGACTGCTGCCTGTATTAGTCAGCTACTGCTGCGATAATGCTCCATAACAAGCAACTCCACAAATCTTAGTGGTTTATAACAAGCATTTTTTTTCCCTTGACCATGGGCCTGTAGGTCATCTATGACTCTGCTAGGATTATCTGGGATTAATTGTGCTTGAATCCAGGCTGTGTGTGTTTTCATATTTGATCCATAGATTTTCTTATTCTGGCACTACTGGCTATCCATTGAATATTATTCTCTTGCAAATGGCAGGTACACAAGAAGCTAGGTAAAAATCACAGATGTATAGAGTCTCTGCTCATGTCATGTCCAGTAAGATTCCATTTACCAAAACAACACCTAGCCAAGTCCAATGCAAACCTGGCAGGGATAGATACTCTGCCTACTCCAGTGGAAAATGCTACGACGTCATATGCCCAAACCTGTACATGTATAATTCCATTACAGAGGGGGAATGAAGGATTGGGAACAAAAAGCCAATCTATCTCCTCATTCCAAACTGGGGCACTGACATCAAGGGAGACAGGAATGACTATTGAGTAGCCATCCAATTGTGCCTTTCACACTAAAGTTGTCAAAGGAAGCTTTGGAAACTTATTTTCTGGTTTAGTTAGCAGGAGGAAGTAAGGAAATAGTGGAGTTACAAATTGCTTTCCTGGGCAGAGAGGTTTTCAGCTATAACACTGACAGATAATTGAATAGGCTGATATTTAACATCTCAAACCCTCAGTTTTATAGTCTGAATTCCTGCTAAGAGCAACATTTCTGATACAGTTAGCGCCAAGTACTACATTAAGTACTTTACATGCATTAGCGCACTTTCTCCTCACAACAAACCTATGAAGTTGTCCTCACTTTACAGCTGAGAGGTCAAGTGACTTAGGCAGCTGCTTACAAATGGTGGAGCTCCGACTAGAACCCTGATCTATCTGACTACATTCACCAAGGCATCCACTTCTTGCCCTGCACCCTGCGGGGATGCAAACCAACCACACAGCCCCTGGCCTCCAGAACTTCTATTCTTACTTTGCAAGCTAATTGGCCCACTGAAAATTACAAGCTGACTTAAAAAATGAGTTCAGGGTAAATATGCGTTATTTAAAAATGAATATACAATGTGCCAAGTACTCTTTAAGGGCTTATCATGTCTTCCATCAATGACCCATCAGACCAACTCTATGAAGTAAGTACTATTATTTCCCATTTTAAATATTAAGAAGCTGAGGCCTACAGGTTACACTAGAAGGAGAGGCAGCAGGATTCGAAACCAGGCAATCTGACTCCAGTTATTGCTTTTTCACAACACAAGCGGCCTGCAACTAATAAAATACAGGTTTATCTAAATACATTAATGGATCAGTTTAACTTTTTCTCATGTATTTTCTCACTAAAACAATACTAGCTATAAACTTAATCACATAAGGGCCTATAAAATATTTTATATTAAAAAGCGTTTCTCATACTTGAGAAACTTGGGATCATGGGTCTGGTATTTTTAAAGTTTTCCAAATTTGTAAACTAAGAGAAAGAATACTAAAATATAAAACAGTGTGGTTTCTTTTTCTTTCAATCTCAAAGACTGGATTTCACTTATTCCACTATTTTAACCCTGTTTGATGTCTGCATAGTGCTTTACAATCGTTCATGAATCACAGCACATCCTCGGGATAATTGTGACCATTATTATTAAAGTCGTTTCTTGTGGGCTGAAGGTGCCATGGAGCCGGCTTGGCCTGTGAGCTCCGCCGGGTACCCAGCAGCTGGGCTCTCGTTTCAGCCTTGTCGGCTCCTGGTCCCTGGACACTTGGCGGCGCCACGCACGGGGCGGCGCTGCTGAGCCGGGTTCGCCAAGCGGCGGAGCCCGAGTCGGGTTCGCCAAGCGGCGGCGCTGCTGAGCCGGGTTCGCCAAGCGGCGGCGCTGTGCCCCGCTGCTCTGCCACCCTCCAGCCGCACGCACCCAAGCTCTGTGCTGCCCATGCAGAAACTAGGGCACACCCCGCAACTGCCTGTGGCTGCCCAGCAACCCAAGGATCTAACGATTCCAGAGCAAAGTTTTCAGAATATAAAACAAGGATATAGTAACTGTCGCAGGTGAGGTGATGCTTGTACAAACTTAGGAAAGTCAACCTCTCTCCTCAGCACCGGCTAGCACCTGGCTCTTCAGGTTCTTCCTGCGTAAAGAACAACCAGCCAGCTTTACTCTCTGTCAAGGTGGGATAATAATACGAGAGGGTCTCTTAAAAGATCAAGTTTGAGAGGGGTGGGAGGAAATCCTGTATTACAATGTAGCAGAATAATGTGAATCTTCTGTGAAATTCACACATCAGATTATGTGACCAGATGGGACAAAGCTGACAAGCTCTGTGTCCTGAAGCTTTTTTGCATTTTTGGGTAGCAGGTTTGAGCTCAAGAAATGGCTGCTGCACACTTTTTCTGCCTAGTTTTATGTTACATTTCAGTTCCTACTTTGCATCCTGAGAACACTTAAACATTTCTGAAGGTACACATAATACAACTTGAAAGACATTATGAGTTTCTGGTTGCCATGAGCATATCTTCCTTTTCTGCTCACCTAATAAATTGCTGTGCCCTACTGGGACAGATTTTTCTGAACAAAAATGCTTAGAGCAGCTGTTTAGCAAAATATTTCTTCATTGGCACTCAGCAACTTCATTGGCACTTACAGAACTGAGCTTCCCCAAGCACAGTCTGTGAGAAGTATGTGTATGTGTCTTTTAAGTTATTAATTGTATTGTACAAATATTTTTAGTCATCATGATTCTGTCTGTACACCAATTATGGTTAAAAACATTTGCTTGATCTACAGATCATTAATGTTTTGTGACCATACATATTGTAACTGGATTGTTTTATGTGTATGTATTATTGTTGAATCCAGGCACAGAATGTGAATCATAAATTAGGATGGACATTAGATGTGATCATGATGACAAAGCAAAGATCTGTGCTCCTAGGTCTACTCATGTGTGGTAAAGAATTAGGACAAGCAGGAAATGGGCCATTCGACACCTGCACTCTACCTAGCAGGTATTAGGAAAACACTTGACTCCAACCTTTAAGATACCCAGTGGAATCTACACTCACCTCAGTCACACAAGAGCTCCTGGAGCAGGAGCATCAGGGTTTGTTTGGGAGCACAACACAGGTGAACACAGCATAGATGAGCACAGCACAGGTGAGCACGGGCCAGGCTCCAGAGGCACTGCTGCTTGGGAGGAAGTTCACCTTTGTATCTGTTACTAAAAAGTGAATTTGGATTGTTTGATCAGGTTCCCTCGAATTCTTTTAAGAGGTGTCCCCATTCAACTGCTTGAGCTTTGTTCTGGCAACCTCCTGCCCGAAAATTGGTCATGGACTGCTCTGGGCCTTGTTTCCAGGGCTGAGGAACAGAAAGCAGCCTCTGTTTGGAGGTGGAAGTTCAGTACATATTTATTTTTACTGTGACTTGTTCAGGACCACATTTTACAAAATACCTTATTTATTACTGTATCTAGAAACAAAAACTGTTTTAACACTGTTTTAGTTTGAATATAGAATAACTTTTTAAATAGGGCTTATTTTGACAATTCTGAGATTAATTCACCTGAAAGGTTACAAGTAACCTTACTGAAAATACAGTTGCAAAACTCCTAAATAGAGCATTAGCAAACTGTACTCAAAAATATCACTACATCATAAGCAACAGTGGATCTAGGAATGAAAGGATTTCCCCAACACTGGAGAATCTACTTATGGAGGTCACTGGCATATAATATTTAAGTAGTTGATAATAAAGAACATTCCCAAGAAAGATAAATTAGATAAAGAGAAAGTGATTCCCAAGAACATGATCTGCAACATTTAAAACTTTTTCAAAGGAGCCGCCAATGAAGTGGGGGTGGTTGAGAAAGAGGTATGGGTGGTGTCAAGTGCTGAGAGATCAAGTAAGATAAGGATTGAGAATGAACTATTAATTCAGTACGATGGCAGCCACTGGTGTGTGATAAACACAATCTCCATGAGTGATGAGGGAGAAACCTAAATGGAATGGTTAAGAGAAAACGCAAAGTGAGGAAATGGAGGTGAGACTATTGAATACTCATTTAAGAAGTTAAGCTCTGATAGGGGTGGTAGCTTGGCTCCTTTAAGAGGAATAATACAAAGGTTTTATTTGTTTGTATTTTGCTTTGGATTATTTGTTGTTTAAGAATGATAGGTACTGGGTATATTTTATACTAAAGGAAATAATTAGTGAGTAAAAGTTTGATGAAGCAAGAGAAAGAAGAGACAACTATGGGAGCAATGTTTTCTCTCTCAGCCATGAACAGTTTGCCAAACTCCAACTCAGAAGAAACTCAACTGTCTGCCTTGTTCCTGAGCTCAAGCAAGTGAACACAGTGGGAGAAAAATATACAGTGAGTCTCACTTAAAACTCATCAGCATAAATCTCAAAATATCACCAAATAGGAACCAACCATCGTGCCATACTTCCCTAGTATGATGACTTCTCTTTCTCCAAAATAACTTTGTCACACTTTCTCCTCTGTCCAAAAACTCACTCACATCTTTCTCCTCCTTCCCTCTCAGGTGCTTGCCTTGCCTCATATATCATGGGGGAAATGGAAGCTATTAGATAGCTGTTCTCTCATCTTCCTACCACCCAGTTTCTTATTTACCCTTTTAACTATTAGGGCAAATCATACAAAAATCCATTTCTGTAGATCAAACGCAGTTTAAAGAAATGCAGTGTGGTCCCACCTGATAGTATATGCACATCCATTTATTTTTCTAAATACTTGATCATGATGTACTCAATGACTTTGTCACATACAAGTATATTGAAATGTTTTGCTATAAACTTCTTTTCCTTAGTAGGGACAAAACATCTGAAAATCATGTTTTAAAAATTAAAACTGCTAGGAATGTTAGATAAGTAGAGTAGAAGGGGTCTTGGGTGTGGTGTTATTTCCCTAAAATGAATAATAGTTTCCTTTAACTTGAAGAGGGAGTAACACTTTTGAAGTCTATAACTTACATAAACAAGTGATAAGAAAACATACCATCTGAAGAAAATCTACTAACAAAACCTAATGGTTTCTGACAAAATCCTAGAACTCCCAACCTCTGGCTATGTAGGCATGCAGCCCAGAAGGTGCTGTGGTCCAATCCTCAAGTGTTCGCTCCTGTAGCCCTAGTTTGGGAATAAAATTTTTTAGAAGAGTTTTTGTACCAATAAAGGACTATGGGTGAATAGTTTGTTTATTGTGACCTTACTTCCTAAAGTAGGGTTTTTTTGCTAGAAAAGCAAGAGTAAATTACTAAGTCTTCTTAATTGTATAAATAGAATAATACCTTTTCAAGAAAAATTATATTCATGAACTAAAAAAGACCTTAAAAATCATCTAGGTCCATGGTTCTTAACAGGGAATCCTATCAATACCGCCTGTGTTATTTTGGGTAATTGTCCAAAGTAAGCAAAATGATTTTTTTTTCCAAGTTTGAGCCCAGGCCTTTGGCCTCTGTGGTATTGGAAAGTGATTCTTTCTATATTAGCTGTGCCCAGCTTTTCCCAATTTCTGCTCAGTCACCTTCTCTTAGAAGACACTTAGATTCTCCCCCAAAAGTGTATCTGGAATCACTAACACCCAGTCAAGTCTGCTAACCTATAAATACATTTCCTTACGCCTGGTCCCTGAAATAAATTTGTCCAGTATAAATTTTCTCTATTCGTGTATTGGGTTTATTTTGACCTTCCTCTACCTCTCTGCTGTGTACATGTGTCCCTGTCAGCTTCTAACTTAAAAGTGTTAGACTGACTGCCAAACTGTTTCAATGGGAAAGTGTGCTTCTTGTGTTAGATTAGAAAATGGGCTTCCAAGCCAGACCACCAAAACCAATTTAATCTATAACTTACCTGAACCATGAAGCCTATGGTCCTTTTTTTCAAATATATCTCCATTTCGTTGAATAAGTATTGAATAGTCATGGATTGAAAAATTCTGATGTGGGACACCAGCAACAAGAAGTTCTTCTCCCTTCAGCAGAAAGCATGACCACCGGCTATAGGGGCAAGAAAGGACTGCTGAGCATCCGTCTCAGTGTTCTCTCACTGTACTCGAAGTACCCCTGGTCCTCAGGTGCACTCTTCTTTTTGTGTCCAGCAGACATTTATTATTCTGAAAAATCACATGTAGTGGAGCTCAAGCTAATGAAAGAATGGAACTATGACAAAATTGACACGCGAGCAGTTAGTTCAGATAGTATTTTGTTTAGTAATTCATTGAGCTGAGCCAAAGTAAATCAGCTTACAAAACAGTGCAGGTGTTCCTGCCCAGCCACCTCAACTGTTTTTGTTTTGTTTTATTTTGTTTTTTTATTTAAAGGTAGCAGAAAATATGCCAGGAGCATAAAGGCAACAACAAAAGAAAAGAAGCCTAGAAGACATTGCTAAATCTTACCACAGAATTCTCAAGGTGGAAGTAAAAGGCTATATGGCAGAAATTTAAGATAGGGAAGATAGCAAAGGTTATCTGGGTGCTCTTGGTGAGAACGTGTGGTCAGTTTCCACAGCCTGGTTAGTGGGGTTGTTTTGGTTCATTTGTAAATGATTATATGAGGTTTTCCAAAAAGCAACAACAATGTAACTGCTGTTTTACCAGTTTACATCACTTCATAAACAAGACCATACCTGGACAAGGTTAAAGATTACAGGTGCTATTTGCATTCCTAACTCCCTGCTACCTGCCCCTCAAATTGGATAAAAGGTCACCAGTGATGAGGCAAGGAAGTATGGTGGATCTGTGAAAAACCACCATCATTAATGGAAAACAAATTCTAATATCTGGTCCAGTGTCAACGAGTCAACCACATTCTATTTTTAAGGAAAAGACAACAGTATTTATTGTGTGGACAATGGTTCATTAACAATTTTTTTACAGAGTATCAGTGTGTTTGCTTTAAGTGGATGTATTCACTGCACAAAGACAAATAAATGTTCTTGTGCTGCGCAGAAGGTAAATACTGCTGGCAGTGTTTTCTGTCTGAGATGAGTTTTGCTGTATGGGTGAAATAAATAGGGAGAATTAACTATGGAATAGGTAGCAAGTATTTCCTGGTAGCTGGTTTACATAAGATTAAATGGAATGACTTATTCTCTGACTCACTAAAGTTCCTCAGTCCAAGAGGCAAGGTCTGCATCTGGTTGTTTGACAAAGGTAACAGTGTAAATCAAATGTCTTTCTTCTAGTATAAGAAAAATTGATATAGATGGAAATATTCCCCCCATAATTAGGATATATACAAGGGCTATCTGAAAAGTATCCAGCTATGTAATGTGAAACATAGAGGCACTTGTGGCTGGATATTTTTCTGGACAGCCCTCCTTGATAAAACAGATGTAGCTATGATGCAAGCTACAATATTCTTGGGTACTGTTAACCATAAAAGGCCAAATTCAGACTTGACCGATTGAAGAGAAGTCAAGAGCAATTATCTGTCAGTGGGATAAGACAGAACTTGGCATTGCAAAATCTGAAATGAAGTCTCTGCTTAGTCCCTTAATAGCTAAGAGAACTTGGTTAGTCACTTAAGCCCTGTAAGCCTTATTTTCCACATCTGTCAATTAAGAAAAATACGTTACTTCAGAGGTGTTTGGGGATTCGAACGATATAATGAACATGTATATACTTTGTATATTATAAAATGCTCTACAAATGTTATTTAAAAACATTTAAAGAATAAAAGTGAAAATATTTCCTGGCTGAGCAGGGCTTTGAGGAAGTATTTAAATGATCAGAAAAGAACAGCACCAGAAATTGAACTTGGCACAATTGAATATAAGACAGTCACAACCCACACTCTCTTTGGAGGCCCCGTGTACCTACTTCCCGAACCCCAGGCCTTCTGGCTGTGGAAGACCTACTCCATGGAGACCTGGGGAGTCGAGGGGAAAAGTCTTCACACTATTGAACAATTATGACTAGCTGGTTTCTTCACTCATTTTCTGTACTGGGTTCTGGAGATACAGAGGTCTAATAGCCAAGAAATTTAGAGTCTAGGTAGAGGGACACCAATTAATCAAGTAATCACCCAAATATATGAAAAAGAAAACAGTGAAAAGCTTCTAAAGGAAGCGTTCAGGGGGCTCTGAAGCACATGAGAGACAAATTTGATGTATTTTGCTGTTGTCAGGGAGCTTTTCTAGAGAAGTAACATTTGGGCTAAATCATGAGATGACTATGGAACACTTAAGTGAAGTTGGATGGGTTGGGGAGGGCGGTTGAGACAGAAGGACCTGAAAGGAGAATGCACTGGCAGAGCCTGAGGCTGGCAGCAGTAGGGGAATCACACAGGAGCTGTCTTTGAGGGCACAGCAATGACGAGACTGCTTTTAAAAAACAGTGTGGAGAGTGAATTGGAGACTTACTCTTTTGAATAACAGTACATTTGATTAGCAGGGCAAGTGTGATTCAGTGGAAAGAATTTAATGGCTTCCAAAGAGGTATGGGTGACATCCCAAATCTATGACTGCAGATCGAGAGAAAAGGTTTATAAATAGTCTTGAAGGGCTTCAACTTCTACAGTTTCAATAGAGGAGAATAAGTCTAAAAAGAAGAGGTAGGAAGGTTAGAGCAACATTAGGAGTCACAAAAGAAAAGAAAGACAGGAAGAAAAGAAGAAAAGAAAAGAAAAGAAAAGAAAGAAAAATGGTGCTGAGTGGCCAGTATGAAAACTGAAGAAAATGATCACGGGACTCAGCGACATGGAGGTCATCAGCAGGAACTACATTTGGAGGAGAGATGGGGACAAAAGTCCGATCAAGGAGTGGTAGGGAAAACGGAAATGAGACCAACTTGTTTAATAAATTTGGTTTTGAAATTTAGAAGTAAAAATAGAGGCTCAGGGGGAAGATAGGTAGGAAAATGTTGGTGAAAATTTTCTTCATTCCTCAAGTCATAAGAGTCAATCCCTTCGTCTATGGGTCTAGAATTTCTTTCTCCCTTTAATTTGGGGTGGTATTTGGTTCTCTCCAGACTATAGCCTTAGAGAGTATTTGAGGAGGAGAATGGGAATTATACTAATATATGTAGACTCCAAAATTTTAAAAATAATAATAAATAGGTTATTCATTCACTCACTACCAACAAGCCCCACACCAAGGTTTATAGTTTCTAAAAGCCAATCTCAGTGGTATAGACCTGGAAGGAAAGAAAAAAGAAAGTATATTTCTCCACTTAGGTCTAGGGCTTCCCTCTTATTCAGAGTTTTTCCAGGAACAACTGTCAAAGGCTTGTCTTGTTCCCTCTTAACTGTCTCTGTCTTCACTGGCTTGGAAACTCCCCCTTCTATTTCAGGGCTTAACCAGGTATGGGCCCTGGGGGTACCACGACTTTCTCCGTTTCAGTCATCATTACTCCCTCCTCCTCCTCTCACTGCAGGGGACTGCTATCCAGCACCCAGCCATTGGCGCTACGCTGGCCTGTGCTGTGGCTGACAGAGATGAGATGCCAGCCCTTCATGCCACTGTCAGTTCTATGCTGCCACTCACTGATAATAAACCACATGTCAAGGTTGGCAACTGGTGCTTGTCTTTCAGGTCATGCTGAGCCCAGCTCTCCAGCATAGGTTCAACATCTTACACACCCTCCTGCCTCTTTTTGGAAGTTTCCTGCTAGCTGAAACTAGTTGTGGATGGGGACTATCATACATCCAGATATAGTTTCAAAATGTAAAAGAAAAAAATGTTTCCATTACTGACCTAACTCATTAGCTAATTAACTGAAACAATTAGAATCCCTAAGGATCCCAAATATTTTATGAAATTTGCCCCTGGAACAAAATATTTTAAAGAGTATTTAAAAGCCATTTTTCTGATTCTTGCTTGCTCAGCTCTCCAGTGAATCCTGAGTACAAATATAAGAGTTGTAACTGTGGGAAGTATATTGGCATTTGTATTTGGAATGACACAATGACAAATAACTTGTACATGGTATCAATGTATTTTCCAATTAAAAAATATAATCCATAACTGAAGATAGAAAGTTGTGTACTTTAAAATACAAAGCAGGACAAAAGTCATCAACAGGCATTCTACTGAAGAGGATATGTGGATAGTAAGTAAGCACATGAAAAGATACTGAACTTCATTGGCCATCAGATAAATGCAAATTAAAACCACAATTAAATATCACTACATAACTATCAGAATGTCTAACAAAAACATGACAACACCAAATGCTGACTACGTGCAAAAACTAGATCACACGACGTTGCTGGTTGGAAGTAAAAAGGTATGGCTACTCTGGGAAACAGCTTGGTGTTTTCATATACAACTGAACATGCAGTTATTCTTTAACCCAACAATTACAGTCTTAGGGCATTTATCTCAGAGAAATTAAAACCTGTGTTTACACCAAAGGCTATACATGCATTTCGTAGCAGCTTTATTTGTAGTAGCCAAAAAACTTGAAACAGCCCATATGTCCTTCAACAGGCGAATGGTTAAAGAAACTATGTATCACCCATGCCATTGTATTAATCAACAATAAGAAGAAACGAACTACTGATATTTGCAACAACTTAGGTGGATCTTCAGAGAATTATTGAGCAAAAAAGCCAGTTCTAAAAGTTACATCATATATGATTCCATTTACATAACATTTTTTAAAGACAAAATTTTAGAAATGAAGGGTGGTTTCCAGAGTTAGGGATGGGGAGCTAGAGGTGTAGAGGTGGGGAGAAGTGGGTTTAGTTATAAAAAGGCAACAGGAGGAATCCTTGTGGTGATGGAATTATTCAGTATCTTTACAATGGTGATAGAAATAGGAACTACATAAAACCACCAGATAGAAATACACACACACACACACACACACACACACACACAGTATCAGTAAAATTGGAGACACCAAAATAAAATCAGTGGATTGTATTAATGTCAATATACTTGTTGTGATGATATACTATCGTTTGCAAAATGTTACTATTGAGAGAAACTGGGAAAAGTATAAATGGTACCTGTATTACCTCTTACAATTGCATGTGAATCTATAACTACATCAATAAAAATTTTCAACTAAGAAAGAATACAAAGCACATTTTCTTACCAGTCTTTACCACCATTGGTTTCTTTTCTGTGAAGGTATTCCTGTAAGCAAAATGGTAATGAAGAATGATCCTTAGTAAGCAAATATTTTGCCACAAGTAGATTTAAGACAGCTGTGTCAATAGGCTATCCCACCACATGAGCTGGAGAATGATAGTTTAAGTATTTTTTAAAAAATTTCAGATAGTCAATGAATACTTTATACTCTTTTCAAATAATATGCAACCAATTTACTATATGAAAACCACAGCCATTAATTTTTCCCAAACCTTGTTTTTGTGGTAATCCACTTCTACGAAAATGCAAGTAGGAACTTACACCTGGGCAGGAGTTTGCAAAATACTCTTTAACTTGCCTCACAGAACTTTGACTTTGCTTCCTACACATGTAGTAGCTACATGAGGAGCTGCTATCAATTTACAACCTGAAATTTTGGGATTTTAGGTGGGGGCTTCATTTGGAATTCTCTTTTCTGGTCCCCTTCAAATCCTGGGAGGGGAACCTATTGCCACAGCTTCTCAAGAGTTTACTGCTGTAGCAATCAGGTCTCACAAAGAAGGATCCCATTAGTAATGTACGCTAACACAGACACACTTTCACAAGTTTGACTCACCTTTTCCCTTCTATTTTAGAAAGGGCTGTTGTAAGAAATCGCTGTATGAAGACTGTTTCTGCATTTCCTTAACTACAAATTGAATGTGCTACCTACCATGGTATTAAATGTCTCACATGTAATGATTTTTGTGATAAATTACTCTAACAATGTTGGAGAAACCAAATGTCTCTGGTTAAAAAGGTATATTCCCTTAGATTAAATAATGAGAAATATATAATCCAACTTGATTTATTTTTGTCCTAACTACCAAGAAACTCAGGCTTAAGTTGTCTGCTTATTTACTACTTTCAGCCTAGTTATAGAGATTTTCTCCTCCACTTCCCTTATTTCAAGATAATTTGTCTTAAAGGTTATATTTTTTAAATTGTATTGGAGATTTTCACCAACTTAAATTCATTTAATTGTAATAATTTAATATTAAAATAATTTTTATACTACTACTTTAAGCATTGTTTAATTCTTTTTACAAAAAGATAAGCAATATATTTGAAGAAAATAGACCTAGCACAAGGACATATGCAGGATTACTTAATGTATTTGTGTTTCCATTCACTTTAAAACTTAAAACTCAGGGATGTTCAGTTCTCTATTTTAGCAACTTCATGGATGTCTTGTGATTTAAGAAAAATTGATTGCTTGGAGCCAAATTCAAATTGCCAAGTATAACTCATATAGTGTGTATGTATATGCGTGTGTGTGTGTGTGTATATATATATACACACAAGGCATATACATACCTTGCCCAACATTTTTCTAAACTATTTCTGACCCATAATAAAGGAAATGACTCCCATAAGTATAGAAACATGTTTTCTGCTTGGGTGTAAGTAAATCACAAAGGAAGAAAACTGACGTTGACCAAAAGGCACTGTATTAAAAAAAAACTGACTAGGGTTCAATAATCCATCAGGTCACTATTGAAGAAATCTTATTCTGATCTGCTAGTTCGCAAACCAAAAACCAGAGATAAAGGACATCATACATTTCTTAGCTTTATGTAGCTAGCTTTTCTCTTACCCACTACCATGAGTCCAAGGCTAAGTTATAATTCTATACAAGCTGGTCTAAGTCCCTGCCTGGAATCTGTTTTTCAATTCCCCTCCATCTCTATGCCCTTTTCTTACATCCAAGATGATCTCTAAGGGAGTTCCCTGGTGGTGTAGTGGCTGGGCTTCGGCGCTCTCAACGCTGTGGCCTGGGTTCGATTCCCAGCCAGGGAACTATGCCCCCCACCCCCATCCCTACAAAAAAAAAGATGATTTCCATTAGAATTTCAGAAAAATCCTGGATAGAAATCAGTGAGCCACGTGGCCTCCCAGCCTGATCCTCTGCTTACCCTTCCAGGGGACATTTTTTTCTTGGGGCTCTCAGCTATGTTGTTCCTTTTTACAAAGTTCCCAGTGTCACAAGATCCAGGCGGTAGATCTTAGTAACTTCTCTGGTTTACTATAGTCTTCCTAGATGATAGTTCCAATTAATGGTAACCATCCTGTCAGCAGTATCCCTCACTTCTGTACCTGTCCATCATGACCCTATCTATACCTTAATCGAAGCTGATGTATCCATGACAGTATAGCTGGTGCCGAACAAAGTAAAAACCCAAACATTACTCTGTTCATTGCAAAACTTTGATACCTAGACCTATTTATTCATGATCTGTTTGTTCCTCTCCCTCTCGTTCCTGGATTCCTGGAAGAAGATGGATCGCTGCTCACACTTTGGACCCATAGCTGATTTGGTTTTTCCAATTTTGACCACTAGCACTCTTTCTTAGACATGTGCTGTAGGCTAGCTCTCTTGATGCCTCTGATTCCCGTAGTTAAATACTATCTACCTTGTGTAGTGCCCCACAGGCCTGCCTCACTCTACCTTCAACCTCATTACAAGGCTCTATTGCTCTCTTGGAGATTATATTCTAAGGCTTTTATGATTACTAATTCCCATTCCTCTTGGAAAGCTACCCCTAGTGAGGACAGGGAGGAGAGTACTCAGAGCTGCCTCATGGACTTTCTCATGCTCTTTCCTGAACCAGGGCTTACGCCCACTCTTGTCACAAATGAGCCCTCAGAGTATTGAGAATGTCCACCCAGGGAACACTGTACAGACTCTATCACTTCCCCATATCCAATTCAGACATGAAGGCAACTTGGCCAAATACCCACATTCTTTTTCATTTTTCTTGCTTACCCACCGCATTCATCCAAATTGGGTCACGAGAACATCCTTACCTATTTCATAGTGGACAAATTTATTGAAATCTAATGTTCAGCAAGATGGACAAATTTATTGAACTCTCGTGTTCAAATTGGTCACCAGCCACAAGGACCACTTTGCAATTCCTCAAGCACACCAAATACATGGTAACGGGGCTTGTCAGGCATACACGATTCGCTTTTGCTCACTTCTCTATTCTCATCTTTTGCCAGTTCCTTCTCACTCTTGCCATACTGAACTCCTTTTGGTCACTGGGATCCATGATTTCACATTTGTCTGTGATTTTTCTAATATTATTTAGCCCCCAGCTCTTCCTCATCCTTATAGCAATGTCTTCTTAGCCCAAGTTTGGATTGTATGGTTCATGTGTACATACCTGGTGGGGAGCTACAGAGTATCATGATTTAATGGAAATTAAAATGCCATCTGTTTACTATTTTCAAAATGTTGCCCTGGTTACACTTGTTTACTTGCTGGTCTCCACCATCAGACTGTAAGCTTTGTGAGGTCAGAAGTTGTGTCAACATGGTAAATGGTCAATGTATATTTGTTGAATGAATGGATAATCAAACTATCATTTTCGAATAAATCCCTCCAATGATGTGTCTCACTGGCACTTAGACTGGGAATACTATGGGTATATTTATACTCTTTTGTGAACATAGAAAGCCTACTCTCCCAGGGTTGCCTGACCCAGTCTCCCTGCATCAGTTTTACCTGTTTTGACAGTGAGACACAAAATGTGGTCGCCCTGGTTTTAACTAATTAATTTCCTGAAATAAGATAAAAGTTCAGACAAAAAATACATCACCATGTTCACAGACTAAGCATATAGGCTTCAATTGAAAGGTGATTGAAAAGCCATTCCATTCTTTATTCTTATGTATGAAAACGTTGACTTTGACAGTTTATAGTCCAAAACACAGAAACCTCAAAGTTGGCAGACAATGTTATCTGAAAGGCAATGTCTGACCAAATACTAAATTATTATCTCATTCCCAGGAAATGTCCTATCAGTCACTTTTGCTATGATTCTACCATAAGTTTGAAATTGAGAGGATTTTTCATAAATAGTCTAATTTTTCTTCTTGAGGAAACTTTAAAAGCAATGTTTTTCTCAGGCTAAAGTCATCCTCATTTTTGCTAAATCACCAGTTATGCTATGCTTTGCTTTTTGCTCTCATTGAAATGTGTTTATGTATCTTACCAAAATAGAAACAGTCGCTGTAATCAGTTCTCTTAGAAAGGAAGGAAACATTTTCCCTTCCTTCACACGAGGACGTTCGTTCATGGGAACAAGCACCAGCAGTAAGTCCTGACTGAAATACAATGAGCATTGATTCATTTTTTTATTAGATTTCTGTATCAGAAGGAGTTTAAACTACTTCAGAAAGTTCAAAACCCATTGAAGAATAAAATACTAATTTTTCTTCAAGTTTTATCTTGAGTTTATCACATCTAATCAAGATTCAGTTAAACATTTGAAGCCATACCATTTGATTTTTAAACCTTTTAATCATAAAAGAAATGATTATTTTAACCTCTAACTTTAAAAATCCAGACTATCTTTCAGATAGTTTTATTATTAATCAACACAGTTGCCCAACCAAATATATTAATCTTATTCAATATCTTCACATCTTCAAAGATTGTCCTGAGACCTGAGATCAGAGCATTCAAACCGCAGTTTCTAAAATTCTCAGATCAGCTCTAAGATCCTGGAATGTGCCTAACTCAAGAGCCAGTATAGTGAAATGGGGCATGGACTGTGGGGATGATTTAGTGAAGTAGCAAGACCATGCCCATGGAAATGAGATGTAGAAAGAAGAAGTGTTGATGGTGAGGACAAAGAAAATGTGACAGATTACAGTCCTAAATTGAGCCACAGACTATCTTAGGTCACTGACCCAGAGAAAGGCATCTGGGACAGGTACCTCATCAGCATTCCTGAGTTGTTAGAGCAAGTAGACCAAGGAGGGAAGCGCCAGACATGGGTGGTTTTGCTTATTGCTTTGAGCAAAATGACCTCCTTTCTTAGCTTACCTTACACATGTCCATCACGTGTATTATCTAGTTATACAGCTGTGTTTTTAAGCTTCTTGAGGTAAAGCTTCTATGTTTTGTAATAATTGGCACCACCATGCAACTGTGGTGGCACAGAGCAATATGCAAAAATGATGTGTTAGATCAATAAATAAATGAATTTTGATAATACTTGAGGTTCAATGTAACAAATCATAAAGAAAAGTATATCTTCAACATATATCAATCTGTACTATTTAGATTATAGACATACAATTTATTACTTGATTACTACTTCAAATGCATAAATTAAGGAAAACAATAATTCACCAAATGAACATGTAAAACAATGTTTTTATTTGGACTATGCTGATATTTAAATAAAACACTACTCAGCATTTTAAATTCCTTAGTTTGGGACTATTTCTGCTTTCCCATCTTTGCTAACTCGTATATTTGCCCCAGGCATGGTCACACTCTGTATTAGCTTTAGTTCATCTCTAAGCAAAATGGGGTGTTTCCCACTTTGACATCTTCTGCTTCAGCTTCCTCCACAACCATCCCACCACACTTATTAAAGCTTGTTTTCACCTTCATTATTCAACAAAACATTTATTGGTACTAAAAAAATTCCATTCACTTTTATTATTCCTAGAATGTGACAAGCAATGCTATATTATTTAATCCTACAGCAACATTTTACATATTAAAAAAAAAAAAAACTGAAAGTCCAGAAACTTACATACATTTTCCATGGTCATGCAGATGTCAAAGCTACTGTCACTAATACATAAATGGAGCTCAAGGACAGGTCAATGCAGGAGAAACAGATTTTATATTGGTAATTGACAGTGTATTGGTAATTACTGACACTGTGGCAACGTATGAAATGACTAACTCAGGGAAAGAACACTAAGAATAAAGAATACCAAGTAAATCCTAGGTGAACAAAATTATTTAAGAATTAAGATGAAGAAGCAAAAATAATGAGAGATATTGAGGAGGAACAGTAAAAATGTAGGAAGAGAACTAAGAAAAAAATGATCAATAATATTGTTGTTACAAAGAAGTCAAGGAAGCTGAGAACAGCAAAAGAGGTTCTGGATTTGTCAGTTATAAAATTACTAGCAATCCTAACCAATACATTTTCTAAGGAGTTATGGAGGTGGAGGTCAATTTGCAAAGACAGACCAGGAAATTAATGAGAGCAAATATAGATGAATTTTTGTATGAATTTTGGTGCCAAAAGGAAGAAGATAAAGCAGTAGTTTGGGGTGCCAGCAGAGTCAAGGAAAGATTCTTTTTTTTTTTTTTCAGTCTTTTTTACTTGTTTGTTAAGAGGGAAGAGACAAAGCATAGAATGTGAAGCCACCAATAACTAATTGAGCAAAGTCCTAAAGGGGGAAGGGAGGATGCCCGCAGGGAGATAGGATGAGAGGAGGGAATGGCGTGTAGTTATTAATGCTGGAAGAATAGAGAAGGGAACTAAATGGGCTTTATCTTATGACATAAGAGATAAAGTAATACACATAGAATGAGAAGATGAGTATGATAAAGAGATGCAGAAAAATGGAAAATATTTGGGATCATCCAGTGGAGAAAAAGGAAACTAAAAACAAAGGACCACTTGGAAGCATCAAGTGCTCAGAGAGAGGGTGGAAATCACCATCAATTCCTTAATTTTCCCAACAGAACTCAAGGTCAGCAAATTCCCTGCCTACCATGGCCCTTACAACCAAACACTCTGTCTAGTAAGACAGTGTTGAAAGTGGGAGGCCAGATAGGTCAGATGGAAAGCTGCACTCCATGAAATCAGCTACAATCCATAAATATAGGGCTTTTAAAAACAGATGCAGAGCTTGAGTTATGAGACAAAGTGAGGTCTTGCCTGTATCTTTACCCTCTCCACCTGCCATTCACTACTCGTTCTTCCCGGCAGATGTATATCCTTCACCTTTCCTTTCTTTCTCTTCATCTGTTTTTCTCAAGCCTGACCCAAGTTGTGCTACTTATAAAAAATGCAGTTGAAAAATGCATGTGTGTCATTTTCTAATCCAGACATCACATGATGGGAGAATATTTCATTTTTATTTCATGTTGTCTCAGGTCAATGTGCCAAGTTATTAGACCAGTCACAAGTCCCAGCAATCACCCATAAGAACTGCAAAGCACAGAACCCTGATGCAGAAATGCTGACGCGTGGGAGCACTTGTGATTTGACTGAATTACTCATCACAACCTGCAATTTTAAAAATTTCCTTTTGGAATTAAAATTCCATATCCTAACACTTTCATCTCTATACAAATGGGTTAAAACTCATTTGAAATCAACTTGCATTTATGAAAGAAATGGCGAGCTATGTTTTCAGGTACCTCAGCTCCTATCCATCCACACATCAACTTTTAAAATGACCAAGTTCTCATTAATGCAATCTTTTCCCTAATTGAAAATTTGAGGTAATTTAGAAATGGGCTAATTTAAAATATTTGATTTTGCACATCTTTAAAGAAGAAAGGTAATAGAGTAAACACAAGTTAAGGAGCAATTTTTACCTGACTATATAGACCATATTAAAGTTGGGAGTGAATACAAGCCTACGGAGACAGCTCAGTGCTGGGATGCTGTTTAACTCACAGGACTGCTGACCATTCTTACACAGTCCTTAAAGCAGGACCTAAATGCATGCTAACTTACATTCAGGTCATATTTGAAAGTAATAAAATTACATTCCTATTTAAATATTTTATTAATTTGGGAAGTTTATTAGTTCTAATCAAGTCATGGTCATAATTAGTCTGTTTTATAATAATTTTTATATTTATTTTACTTTCATCTTTTAAAGTATAAATTAATGTTATTCTTATGAAATTCATGAAAATAAAAATTTATTTCACCAGTGTCAGTATATAATTCTTTCTTTTGTTTCAGATCAGAGGCAGTGTTTTATAAGGAACAGTTCTTAAAAGCCATGATAGTTCTACCAAGTAAGTAGCTGAGTTAAAATGAAGAAGAATTTCCACCAGGCAACATTTTTAAAGCCTTGGATGAGATATGCTATCTACTTAAAAGTAAGAAACCACATCTGTTTTTAAAAAACAACAACAATTTTACTATTTACATTTTGCATTAATTCTGACTAAGCATCTGTTAAGTTGTTTATTGACACATGCAATTCTTTTGTGGAATTTTACTATATGTTGATCTTTTTTGAAATAACCTTAACTTTCCCGTCTTTCTATTTCAGAGTAATTGCCTAACAATGATCTCTCCAAAAATGTGATTTCTGGAACCTACACTAATTCTGTTCATCTTTTATAAAGTGGTCTGATGCCTGTAATTCTGTCATGCTACAATCCTATTTATGCTACAAATGTATATTGAGGATGTAGTCTATCTAGCCAGGCACTGTGCTACATGTGCTAATCCAGAAGTGCATTCTGCTGTAGAGGAGTTTATACTTAGGTGAAAGATCCAATCAGGGAAATAAATTCTGCATGCAAAGACAACTTTATAAGAGGGATATGAAGTATGTGGTGGTGAGGGGAGCACCAGCAGAGCTCGGTGGGGACAGTGTACAGGACTGTTCTACAGAGAGGTGATGCTTGAACTGAGTCTTAAATGAAAAGGCCTTGAAGATCCCTCACATGTGGAGCTGGGATCTGGGAGAGAGGTCTTCCACTGAGGGCCAAGTCATGGGAATGTGACTTTGGTTTTCAAGTGCACAGAGAAGGGGAGGGGCTCATTCTCCCTCTTTTATAGTTAGTTATCTGAAGATGGAACTTTAGTCCTAAATTCAAATTGCTTCAACATTAAAAAACATTTATATTTATGAGTTTGACTAATTTTGTAGCTGCTCTGTTCTTGAATGTAATATATTCTAGAAATGATCTCTAAATAGTTCTTTTACTTTGGGAAAGAAAATGTTCAAAGAGCAAAAATTTAAAGCATAAGCCCTTCTGAAAAGAAATGTTCTATACACTAGAGGAAGCAGAGGTTCAGTGAGCTTGTGGGTAGAGAGAGGAGATGGGGCTTAGGACTCTTGAGTTTTTTGTATATACTTCCAGACTATATATGTTTAATTTGTGAGGGCTCTTGCAGAGATGTTTTCTAGTAATGAAGGAGAATCCTATGAGGGATTATCTTCTTCCTGATTACTTTACTTTTAAACCAAGACATAAATAGAAAACAGATTTCTAGGACACTCCACAAGATGTTGAACCGCCTGAGGAAAATCTGACATCTGCAAATCAGCATAGAATAGCTCTCAAGTACTTTGCATGAATAATAAATTAAAATAACAGCCAAGCAGGACCTGGCAGGTGAGAAAAAAAAAGAAAGCCCAGAAACCTAGACTGAAAACAAGTACCTGATAAAATCATTTCTTTTCAAAGAATGGCCAATAACCCAAATTTAAAGATTGGCCTTGTCAAATTTTGAATTCTCTGACTCCCTTCAAGAAGAGGTGTGATGAACAGATGAAAGTACTATATTATAATGAGCTTCTCAGTAGTTGTTTATAAAGTACTTAAAAGCAGTTCCCTTAAGCTTCTTAAGTGTTTGGGAATGCTATTAATTTATGTGATAAAAAAGACCGACTTACGTTGCACATGAACACACAATGGCAGCCAATTATTACAAACCTCCAGGCAGCAGAGTCCAAACCAATGAGGCTATGCTGATGGATGTTTGCTCACACTACTAATTTAAGCATTTGAAGCTAAATTTAAAAGCAAAAACCTATTACCCTTTATATGAGGCTTCATCAGTTATCAAAGAGTTATTAAAGATTATACATTCTTACACATTAAATGCATATACACAAGGCCTCTGTTTGAGACAAAAGGAAAACTTTATAAATATAAATAGACTACAAAGCATGATGAATCTCCCTAGCCAATTGGCAGGACACTCCCTGTTGCAAATACATTCCAGCAGAGAAGAGTCTGTCATGTTAGGGGGTGTCCAAGGCTCTGAGTACTTGGAAGGCATGGCTCTTCTAGAGTTTTGGGAACCTTAACTCTGGCTGGGGGCCAAATTAGGAATTGTTGTGAAGTGCTTGACATCTACAGATTCAAAAAATACATCTCAGATGTTCTGAATTAAAAGTTTTGGGTAGAGTCCTAGAGACAGCAGACACACAACATCAGTGAGACTAACACAACTTGATGATGGGGCAAATGAGTACACCCTGATGATGATTTCAAAACCTACTGTAAAGCATTGCCCTCAAATTAAGAATTAATTTGCTAATACAAACCTAAACTTGCAGATTATTGTTGAACTCTGCTTCCTAAGAAAGACTCTTCAGAATATTTTGACTCCTTTAGTTCTTAAGGGCAGTATTAAAGTGAATATTATCTTTATTTAACGTAAGTGTTGTCACCATTTTATACCTATGAAACATGAAGACAGAAAAGTTAAAAAGTTTTCCCTACATCACATAGGGAATAAATGACAATTTTTAATAGGATTCCAATATCTTCAACTAGTAACTAGAGAAAAGAACAATCACATAGCTAACTTTTTTATCACAGTTTTTAATTCTTTACATTAATGGTTCATGTTTATTTGATTCTCTAACCTATTATATAGGTAATACTGCCATTTCATTTTATATATGAGGAAACAAAGCACAGTATGGCTATGTAACTTCTCCAATGTCAAACACAAGTAAATAAGGATGCAGGAGTGAAATTTAGTCCTAGACTGCACAGTCCATGCTCTTTTTTTTCTTACTACTTTTTTTAACATTTTTATGTCATATGCTATTTTATCATTTCTAGTAGAAGGGATTCATGCATATTTTAAAGAGATACTTTTATTAGAATGTCAATTATTTTCAAATATATGTAAATAATAAAAAATAGACATCTTTAAACCTATAAATTTTAGCATCATTTATGTCTAATAGAATATCACATTTTAGAAAGAATTTTCATAAGTTTCAACATATTTATATACTTTGAAGTTTTTCCCTGAGGATTTTTAATTATTATTAAATGTAGTGGGGGGATTTTGTTTAATAAAATTATATAGGTTTTAAGTATACAATTCTATAATGCATCGTCTATATATTGCATTGTGTGCTCATCACCTGGAGTCAGTTCTTCCATCATCGTATATCTGACCCCCTTTATCCTCTTCCGCCTCCACCCTCTCTCCTTGCTTTTTGGTATCATTAACTGTTGTCTGTATCTATGAGTTTTTACTTTTGTTTGTCTTGTTCATCTGTTGCTTTCAGTTTTGTATATCGCGTATGAGTGAAATCATATGGTTCTTGACTTTTTCTGTCTGACTTATTTCACTTAGCATAATAATCTTAATATATGTGTACCCCTAGGTTCATCACAGTGCTGTTCACAGTGGGCAAGACATGGGAACAACCAAAGTGCCCTGCGACAGATGACTGGATAAAGAAGCTGCGGTACATATACACAATGGAATATTACTCAGCTATAAGAAAAGCTAAAATACTGTCATTTGTGACAACATAAATGGATCTTGAGATTATCACAGTCTATTCTCTTAACCACTATATTTTCATCTTTTATTGCTCTACCTTCATCTCTATAGTAGCACTTTGTGAGTATCACGTCTATCAGACACCATAAATGAACTCGGTATAGAGTAAATCATCCCTCTAGATTCAAAGGCAAAACAAAATCACAAGGGTCCCTTTTAGTCTAACCATCTGTGCCTAAAGGAGGTGTCCACATTACCTACAATTCCTTCACAGTCTCTATGATTCAGGACCTCAATGCTGAGACTTCCTCACTCCAGCAGTATTCACATTAGTTGTGTTCAGGCATTCTCTCCCTTACACAGTTGTTTGTTTTGTAGAAATATAAAAACATTTTAACTACCCATCTGTTGCTCAAGTCCCCTCTATGTATTTTTGCAAAATGGTCTGCAAATTTGACCATGCCACCTTTGGGCAGCTTTAACTGAGAAATTTATTCTTCACATTGAGATAAAATCTGTCTGTAGCTTCCTTCTATTATATTTTCTCCAGTTGTGACCTTTAGGTCGAATCTGTTTTGTTTTGTTTATTTTGAGAATTTAATAAACTTTACAGGCCCTATCCTCAGGAATAAAAATGTGGACTGTAGAAATGCACAAAAGACTTACAAGCAAATTGTGAGGCATTGCAGACCCTAAGGCATATGAGAGGTCTATGGTCCTTAAGCTCAGAAACCCTCTTCAATAACAACTCTTCAAATGCTGTCAGGGAAAAGGAATGCTTTCTCCTCTATACTCTGCAAGTACAGGGACTTGCATTCTTCTCTCCCCATGGAATTGCTTCTGCTTAGATTTGGGTCATTCATTTCAGTCCATGGAGACCTTTCTGAATCCCAGTTTTATGACTTAATCTATTCACTCTCGCTCCTTCAAATCATGTTTAGGCTTAATTAGCATGTTCAGTGTTTTCACCATAGCCACTGACAACAATATTAGCCAGGAAATAAATGGGGATGGAAGGGGAATACCCACTATGTTTTCTGCAAAGATCATGTACTAGAACTTAAGTCCATGAATACACAAGAAGGTGTACTCATTTAACAAACAGAATATAACTATATGCAGTTAACTTTATTCCCCAAAGAGACCTGCTTTTATTCTGGTTTCTTCAAGGTTGGGTTGGATCAGAAGTTGCACTAACAAATTCAGATGTGAAAACACATGGGAGCCACATGACTCAGGATTTAGGTACTGGCTGCAACACAAGACTTCCTTTTACAGTTTTGCATGTAACCTTAGGAAACCCAAGCATTTTCTCAGATCTAAAGCCACCCCCTAAATGCTAGCCTTCCTAAATAAAACAGAATGGCTTCAGAGTGGCTATCTTTTATGCTTGAAGGATTCTCTTGGCTAGTAAGTTTACAAATGCCTTATTTCATGTTAACATTTTTTAAAAAATAGATTAATTTGTTTTAAAATAATTTTTTCATACTTTAAGGGTAACGTTTACTTCTAGTGTTCTACAGCTTTCTGGACATGTTCACATTAACTCTGCCCATGTAAACTATAGATATTATAAGTTAAATCATATCCCTTCTAGTGTTTGTCATTTTAGAACTAAGAGTTTTAATATAGCCAGCATTGTGGAAGAAGACTGAAGAAGATTTGAGTAAGAGAACCCCACTCTGTCATTAACTACCCAAGTGATCAGGAATGATTTCACTACATTGTCTGGGCCTCTTATTTCTCATGTATTAAAGGAGGCAGTGGGTCAATTCTCTAAAGTCTCCTACAGTTTTCAAAATCGTGTTATTCTAATTTTGTTAAATTATTAGGGTTCACTGATCCATCAGAACAAAGATAAACAGCAGTATTTGGATTCCTTTCAGTGCCTTAAACCCCAAGGCTGAGAGTATGATTTTAATCATACAACATAATTTCACCCTATGAGTCATGCACAGTAGATCATAGGCAAATTCTCTTACCCAGGGGTTCCTGAACTTGGTTGCACCTTGGAAACACTTAGGGAATTTTAAAAACTGATGATACCTGGGTCTTGCCCCCAATTATTGTGAATTAACTGGTAAGGAATGAGGCTACCTGGACCAGCAGGATTATAAAAACTTCTCCAGTTTAAAACCACTGCTCCAATCCATTGTTCTTAATTCTGAATGCAAGAATCACCTGATAATTTTTCAAAACCTGCCAATGCTGAAGTCTACCTCTAGATTCTGATTCAATTGGCCTATGGGACCAGGACAGTGACATGTTTAAAACTTTCCAAGTGATTACAACATACAGACAGGGCTGGGAACAATTAAACTCCTCTAATCTCCACCCTGCAAGCTCTTTCTAGTTGATCATCCTGACTTCCTATTCCATCGCACACTGGTCATTCATTAAACAAAACAAACCTTGGACCTAATTACAAGGTACAGCTCCACCACCATTACATATATTAACCTGATGCCCTAACTTCCTGGAAGATTTTACTCTACAGCCATAACCTCTTATCTTGTCAATTAACCAATGCTCCTTGTTCTGGGACCTTACTTACCTTTTTGCAATTTCTTAAATACTTCTGTCAGCTTGTAATCCCATTTCTTTTTATCGATTTCTGCTTTATTCATGAATTCTCCCTAGTACTTTAAATGCCTTTGCCCACTATTCCAAACTTGCCATGCATCATGATTATCCTGATCACATTTTCCTATGATCCCAACTACTATTAAATGGAATCTAAAAGAGATACCAAACTGCAAAAAAAAAATTGCCAAATTATTACCAATAATTAACCAAATACTAGGCATATATAGGAAGAGAACTGGAAATTTTACATGTACACACACACGCGCACGTGAACACACACACACACACACACACACACACACACACACGGTTTATAAAACTATGGCATTTCCTTCCATTGAACTTTAGCTATAGTTCTGGCCAAGTACCTTACTGAACACAGGGACCAGGCTAGAAAAAAAGCATAAAGATGAGAACTGTATATTAGCAAGGAAATCAAAGAGTTACCCAAAAGAAGATGAAAGCAAAGTTAAAACTTTAGTGTAGAAAAATGAAAGCTGAGGGTGAATCATTTTTAAATGGTGACTAAAATAATATTGTTTTCTCAAACACAGAAAATATAGCTGAAAGAACAATGTTCTAGAAAAAAATAAAAGCAATTCTACCTATTATAATAAATATGAAACAAAATTCTAGAATAGGAGCTTATATTGGATAAAAATAAATAGGCTAACTGAAATCTTAAATTTCATAACTGATTGAGACATAATGGATATTTCAGAAAGTAAGAAAAACTGTCCAACATTTGGGGAGAGTTTTACAAGTTTTTAAAACACCTTCACATGTAAGCTCTTACTGAAGTTTTGTTTCAAAATCTGAAGTTAGAGCTGTTCTGAGCACTCTCTCAACATTTTGAGGCGAGTATTGTAAAGGCACCCATCACCTCCCACAAAAGTCCCTTTGAGAAGCTGTGTGAAATGTACTGCCGCGCTGTGTTCACTCGGTGGCACTTACCGCCATGACTGGAGGAGGATTCACCATGGAAGCCAGCGAAGCGTTAAGCTTTAACCACTTCTTTGCAAGGGTTCTTCCCATGCTTTAGCTGAGAGGAACCCTGGCAACAGGTTCCCATGGTTATAGGTTTTGGTCAAATAGCAAAAGTATGGTGTAATTTGTTGTGATTTCTTTTTTTATTCTAAATATTTACCTTTGCAAATACTCTGTACTGGTAACTCTATACTCTTTATCTTAAATGTGAAATATGAATCCCTCCTGCTTATGACCCATTAGGATTAAGTTATAGTGTCCTGCTAACCACGGCAAGGTCGTTAGTATCTCTCCTCTATGTCTTTTCACCCTCCTTCTCCATCAACACTCAGCCTTTGAGCGTCAGCTGTTCCTTGCCCCCTTTTCAACCATCTTCCTCGTTTCCGATGACCGTCTTCTCACAAAGAAATGTCTTCCCAGGGAAGGTACTGACAGTAGAGCTTCCCAGTTCTTCCCTTTCACCATATATTATTCTCTCTCTAAATGTTCTTCTCTGTACCATCTCTCCTCCTTTTTTTCAAACTTACAGGAGATTCTCCGCCATGGAGAACTCAACTTCTGCTTGGGTGCTCTCCCCAGCCTCCTCCCAGCGCTGCCTCTCATTTCAGTTGCTCTCTCTTAGGAACTTCTTTGCTGCCTTTGGGCAAATTCAGCACTTTCAGCAGTTGTGGTCTCCTTTAGTGGTTTTTCTCCTCTAAGTTTCCATTTCTTCACCCAAAGGAAAGAAATACACTAAGTACTAAAAATGTCTTATATCTGGAGTCGTTTTGGCATGAGTTACCCACCAAGGAGGGAGAGTAGAAGATTTGTGACGATTGCTCCTGGGCCAAACCTGAAAGCACTGCATTCCTCACTGTAAGAGATGTCAAAATAGATACTGGAAAACCTTAAAAAAAAAAAAAGAAAGAAAGAAAAACAAGCACCACAGTTTTCCTTCCATGTAGTGTGGTTTAGTGCACTTAGAGTTATAAAGTCAGATGGAGCTAGGCAGAAAGGGCGTGAGGAAATGTGCACCATTCTAGGTCTCCATTTGTATCACAGATACAACTATTGAGCCTGGGTCCGAAGTGTTAGTCAGGACTGATTTTAGGAGTTCAGTCACAAAATAAAGACTTGACTGTGTCTACTCTACCCACTCAATATAGGAAAAAGAAGATTTTATTTTACAAGGAATTTTAAGGCTTAAGCTCAAAGAACTGTTGCACTTAGAAGTTTATCAAGAAGATATAAAGTACACTACTTCAGTCACAAATATTTGTTAGCACTTTTTTTTCTAGATTAACTAACACTAAACAATAATGCTGGAAGAAATTTAAAATATTCTCTAATGCTATGGTCTCTTAATTTTCCTCCCCCCAAAAAACCTTCCAACAGTTTAAATCAGATTTAAATAAAGATTTTAATGAAGAAGCACTTAAATGAGTCATGGGTAGTATCAGCATTGTGGTTAAATAGAAACACACAGGGTTTGCCAAGAAAAAAAGAAAAAGGGATTTGAACTTTGCTTTAGAGTTCAGTCGAGGAATTTACAGTACTTTACCACTGCATATTAATATTTTTGTTTAACCTGCAAAAACCCACAATATTTATGGAAGTTCAAGAGCATCAACTTCCTCACACTAAATATTCTTAGTAAAATAAAACATTCGTGCTCTGCTAAAATTACAAGTTTTCATATATTCAGGAGCAAATTATGCTGATTTCCTGGGTGCAAAAGATTTAGTAATTAAGTAACCATGCGGCCCTGTTTTTTTCACACCTGTCATTTGCTAGCTCCCCTATACTAATTTGAGTACCAGTGTATTAGGATTTCTCTCTGGGGAGATAAAAACAAAAGTATATAATTAATAAACAAGTCCTGTGACTTTCTGACAATTTTAACATTTGTGACTTATAAACATTGTTACTTAAGTATATCCATCTTGATTTTCTCTTACTCGCAATGCCACTCACTTGCAATAATGCACTGGTGCACATTCACTGAAAATGCTGAATCGCAGTGATATGAGGTATTCATGCAATCTCCTGTTTAGGATTAGCTAATGAAGAAAGCCCAATGATGGTTAGCTGAATAATGACCAATGTGGAATTTAGTCTACTACTAACATTGGCTACCTTTCACTCCATTCTTAAGCTGAGTTCTATAAGACCACATTGTTTTAGGCATGAGAAAACAATTGGCCTCACAAAAATACAGGTCAGATTTCTCACAATATTCAACCATGCCTTACAGTGTTAAAAAAAAATCATGTAGGAAACAGCTAAGATACCCAAACTGAAGCCAACGACCAATATGAGAACACTTTCCTGAAAGAGTTGGACTAGTTTCTTAGGGTCATCACAATAAAAATGGATGAATATTCAGCAGCATTATTAATGCCACAGAGGCCACAAGCAAACCAAAACAGCATTATAGCTCCAACATTTTGGGACAAACTGCAGAAAGTTGGGCAGATCCAGCTGCTTCATACCAGTAGTCACAGTCATCGTCTTTCAGTTCTCAGAGACGTAACTCAACACACTCATTCTCAAATTACTAAATATTTGTTCTAAAGCATTAAAAAATAATTTTATATATCTTTATAGGTCACGTTTACTCAATGTATGTTATTGTTCTTTTACTTCTATTAACTCTGTGTTTAGCAAATAGTTGGATTTTATGGGTAATAAACAAATAATAGAAAGGAAAATGAATAATTTGATATGCAGTATAGCTGAATTTAATTCTTAAAAATAAAATTTCTTAAGATACTTAATTTGGGAGAATTTCCCAGATGAGGAGACCTAAAGGGTGATTTGTTTTTATGCACTAAAAAGAATTCATTAATTCACTGATTCATTTATTTGTTCAAAAAGTATTTATTTACTATCTTTTGCACACCAGGCATTGTGCTAGGTTTCTGTGGTTTGGTAATCAACAAAACAGATTTGGACATTGATCTCATAGAATTTACAATCTGGAGGGGGGAGGAGACATTTTAAAAAGAAAAACAAAAAGGAACACACAAATAATGATATAGTTATGATTGCGATTAGGGCCAACATGGGAAAAGTTTGTTCATTCAGGGCCTTGTAAACCATGTTAGGATTTTTTGTTTTATCCTAAGAGGTAATGGGAAATGTATTAAGGTTTAAAGTAGGAAAATAACATGATCAAAATTTTATTTTGAAAAGAACACTTTAGTGATTTATAAATGGAAAGATTGGAGAAGATGAGCAAAATAAGATGATGGCAGGAGTGGGTGAGAGTAAAGTTCCATCCAGTTAGGAGGCTACCACTGTAGTTCGGCCAAAAGATGGAGGCAGTTGAGCCAGAAGCATGGCAGTGGATATATGGAGAGAAGGACAGATTCAAGATTCATTTACAAAGTGTCACTGACAGATGCTTAAATGAGAGACAATATTCAAGGGTAACAGCAACATTTCTGTCATGAACAATAGGGAGAATGGGGCATGGGGAGATTGAGAATACCAGAGGAAGAATAGTAAGCTTGAGGGATGAGAAAACGAATTCAGATTCAGATATGTTTGAGATACTTCAGAAGCAACCAAGTAAATGTTGTATGTTTGAGTTTGTAACTCAGAAGGCAGATCTCTGTTAGAGAAAACAATATCTAAGCCATTAATGTATACATAGTATTTTTTATACAAGCTGTGGGAATAAATGAGATATCATAGGAAACACGGTAAAAAAGAGAAAAGCTTCAAGACCGGCCTTTGAATAACTCCAGTTACTAAGTGGAGGAGGAGATACTATCAAAGGAGAATGGAAGGGTTGGCCAGATGGGTCCGAAGGAACATTAGGTGGTGTGTTACACTAGGGTGTACATTACAGGAGCCAAGGAAAGGGAGAATTTCAAATGAAGAGAGTAATTACTCTGTGAAAACAAGTAAGGGAAGGATTAAAGGTGTATGCTGGATTTTGCAATGTGGCTGCTGTTGAGATCTTAGCCAGAACAGTTTCAGTGGCATGATGGACTGGAGAGCTCAGCTGCAGAAGGGAATTAAAGGCATAAGGAAAAGGTGCATAGCTAACTCTTTCCAGAAGTATGATCATGGGCAGAATTTTGAGGTTCTAGCCTTGGTTATTTAGCTTGTATTTCTCCACGTATGAAATGAGGATATGACTATAACCATACTCAGAAAATAATTTGAGAAATGCAAGGGTAAAGCTCTGCGTTTGGCATCATTCTATTCAGCTAAGTTCAAATAATATTTAGTGAGCACATGTTACATCTTGGTACACAAAGATGAATAGGACAAGATGCATTCTTGCCAAGAGCTTATGGTTTAATGGAGGAGGCAGAATAAAACACATAAATTCAAGAAAAGGCAGTAAATCTGAACATGAAAGTAATGACCTGTGGGGTCAAGGAAGAAGAGATTTTACCCCAAATGGGGAATTTGAGAAACTTTCTGGAAATGAAAACACATGAACTATGCTATGAAGGAACAAACAGGAACCAGCCAGGTGGTGAGAGGAAGTAAAGCTATACCACAGAGAGAACTTATGAACATAAACAAAAACACAGAGATGTGGAACACAATTAAAATCCTGAGTACAGCTGACCATGATTTGCTCAGAAGACCTACAAACACATCAGCTGCTAGAAAATAAAGTTGGAATGTGAGAGTTCAGTCCGGAGATGTAGATAGGCCAAACTCATGGAGACTTTGTGTGCCATGTCAGGAAGATTTGACTTTATCCTCCACTAACTATCTGGGTTCAAATCTAAGGTCAACCATCTGTTAGTTCTGTGACTTTGAGAAAGTTACTTAAACTCCCAGAGCCTCAGTTTCCACAGTGAGAGTTTTTATTTTCAGTTTTCTTGAATGAGAGTTTAAGTCATACTACATGCAAATATGAAAATATTATGAACTCTCAATCTGAAACTATGACACTATTGAATATTCCTTTCTTCTGGGAGTTAAAGAAAAGTCTGAAGCAACCATACCTAAAATGCCCAAGTTTCAATAAAGATGCCATTTTCTGATGGTGGGCCACAAACTGAAGGTTGAAATTTAAGACAGGGACAAGGGGTGGGATGTAGTAGCTACATCTCTAGATTTCTTCCCTCCTGGCACAAATTACCACGAGCTGATAGCTTAGCACATATATTGCTGGAGGCATGGGTTTTGACAGAAGCCAGACCAGGTTTATATTCCTGTTCTGCCATTTACTAGTTGTATGATTTGAGTCAATTCTTTTCTGTATTTGTAAAATCTCAATATAATGCCTTATTTGACTTAGGAAACTCGAGTAAGTGAATATATATGGACATGCTTAAAATATTGCCTGCACACAGTAAGAACTTAAATATTTGTTTTCTTTATTCTTTCTAACAAGAAGAGAAGGCAAACCACCACAGACACAAGTTGAGTATATTTAATGGCATACATCCAGACAATTTATTTTCAAGACACCCTGGAGAATAGGGAAGTAGACAATAGACTATCTTTGTCTTTCAAATTTCAGACTGACCTGCTTATTCCTGGAAAGCTGATAAAAGACTAGTGAACAGCTCAGAGACCAAAGATCAGAGTCTGATTTGACTTGGTGGAGTCTTTAGCTAACAAAAGTTAGTGGGGCAGGTGTGGCATCAGTCATAGGAATAAACACAATTGAAGGTAAGAAAATTGATACAGGTGAAGTAGAGTGAGAAGCTGACAACCAATGCATTACCATCTCAAATACAAAAAAAAAAAAAATGCTCTGTCTGGGAAGACATAAAGTGCTTTCTCGGTAATTATTAACAGCTGTTGCCTGAAAATTGTTTTGAGCTCATTCAAATATAAATAGTACGACAGGAAGAGTAAGCACTTTTCTTTAACTGCCTGGTCTTTAAGGAAGAAAGCATGAAGATTTGCTTGAAATAGTCATGGAACTAGTTTTGTAAACATTCACATGACTTCATGTCCTCCAACTCCCTGATGAAAAAAGCAGACATTCTGACAGAACAAGCCATAGGCAGGGTGTACATAAGGAATCTGAACTATGTTTCGTTACTGCTGCTTTCCCTGAAATTTGCTAAATTCTCTATTTTGGGCATTCGGTAACACATGTGTTTCCTGTTGAAACAGTCAAACAAAAGAAAGCAGACTAAACTCTCCACATCCTTCAATGTTAAATCTCACAAATACTTTTATTTACCAAAAAAGTCATAGCACATATTGCCTCTCTTCACACTTCCCATTCTACACTCTTCTAAACCTGGACATCACAAGCAAAGTGAAGGCAAAAATGAATCTCCCCATAACCCCTTCTTCCATTTTCTGTTTAAGAAAACCTGATATAAAGAAATTAGGAAATGCAAATGAGTTTCATTCACTTTCCTACCATTCATTGAGTGCCTGCAATGTGTCAGGTGTTCTGCTGGGTGCATGGGATAATAAGACGTAAATCCTGCCCTCGGGTACTCTCAATCTAGCAGGGATATAGACATGAAAACTAGTCATTGCATTGCAGTGTCACAAGTGCAATTACAGAGATTAAAAGGGGCTAATTCTACCTCGAGGCAGATCAAGAAAACATTCATGAGTAAGAGGTGTTTTGAGTTGAGTTAATGGAGGAATAGGTCTTTGCCAGGTAACTACAGAGGAAAGGGCATAATGGTAGATGTAAACAACATGACAAACACAGGATGGTATGAAAGGACCTGGCAAATTTGTGTATCTATTGATAGCTTGTTACTGATGGAATGAGGTGGATGGAATGGAGTGGGATTGAGGGGATGAAGGCTAAATTACAAAGGGTTTTACATGCCTCAATAAAAGGTTTTAACTTTATCCTGAAGGTGATAGATACCCACTAAAATGTAGTTACCCAGGAAGTGAGTAACTAGATTTAAACTTTAGAAAGGTCATTCTTAGCAGTATGGAGAGAGGATTAAGGGGGTTGGAGAGTCAAGGTGGAACTGCTAGTGCAAAAATCACAGTATTGGTTCATGTGAGTGATGGTGGAAACCTAATTGGAGGAACGACATTGGGAATGGAGGAGAGGGAACATACTTGAGAAATATTTAAGATTATCCAATTAATTAAATGTGAAGTGAGGTTAAGGGAGAACTAACAGCAAATGAACACTGGATCTGGGGTTTTAGCTCCTAGGCAGGTTGTGATAAAAGTAGCTGAAGTAGAAACATGGAAGGATGTTAATGGGGAAAATTAGTTTGAAATTTTTAAAAATTTGTATGTGTTTTTTTTTTGTTGTTGTGGTAGGAACACAACATGAGAGCCACTCTCTTAACAAAATTTTAAGTGTAAAACATAGTATTGTTGACTAGAGGTACAATGTTGTACAGTAGGACTCTAGAGCTTATTCATCTTGCTTAACTGAAACTCTATTCTCATCAATTAGCAACTCCCCATTTCTCACTCTCCCCAGCCCCTGGCAAACACCATTTCACTTTTTTATTCTATGAATTTGACTATTTTGATATCTTATGTAAGTAAAATCATGCACTGATTGAATCAGGATTTCAAAGAGATATTAGCACTCCCAGGTCTCCTGTGACTCCATTCACAAAAGTCAAGAAGTGGATACAACTTAAATGTCCATAGACAGATGAATGGATACAGAAAATATGGTTTATACATACAATGGAATATTATTAAGCCTTAAAAAAGAAGAAAATTCTATGCGGAAACAAGGATGGCGGTTAAGGACATTATGCTAAGTGAAATAAGCCACTTTGAAATTCTTATAGGGCACTAGGTTAGTGCTGTTCAGTAAGTGCTTAGACACACATATGAATACTCAGCTTAAGTAGAGAAATAGCTGAATAAAATAAATACAAACACTAAAGCGAAGAAGGCAACAAAAAAACTGTACCTCACCTTCTCTACCTCTAGCAGAGGGAGAAACCAAATAGGAACTGTAGTGGTTTAGAAAATACTTGTATGTTTCCATCCAGAAGACTGGAAACAAAATTGAGAAAGATGTGCTGATTAACCTGGAGGATGAGAAAGCTATCCAAAGACAAAAGACTGAGATCTTAGTGGACACCTAGGAAGATTAAAGTGAAGTTTTGAAGTCCAAGAGAGACTGATTGACAAAGAAAAGATGCTCCCAGGTCTAACAGCTCTTTCCAAGGGTTTTAGAACAGGGAAGATGGGTCAGTTGTTGTCAAATTAGAAGTTGTGATCTCCTATAGCACAGAAGAAGAGACACAATCTGGGAGGGCAGAAAACTATTGAAAAGCATCTTCTTAAAGCCACAGATAGAAAGAGAAAGTCAATTGGGTACCTTGAAATATTGAGAGAGGTGTACAAAATGGTTATGAATTATGAGGACAGATGTGATGGGGGAAGATGAGGAAGATCCACCTAAGATGCTCAGAACACTCTTGGGTAACTGAGCAGACACCATGAATAAGCAGAAACTACAGGCAAGTGTGAAATAGCAAAAAGATATTTAGAGTTAGAAATAACATACTTGACTGGTAATGACAAGCACAGTACCAGCAGAGACAAAAACTAGTCAAGTCACCATTAAGACGGACAACTTTCAGTCTTCTGACACTGAGGGTGCCGCAAAATAGCCATTCCCAAAGTGTGTTTCATTCCCCACGAGGCCCACTCATAGGGCTATTCCTGTATTTCTATAGAGTTTCTATTGCTTTATTTACAATACATTAACACTAAATCCCTCTGTACTCAGGATAGTCAGAGATCATACTCTTTATTTTTCCTGGCAGCTAAAATTGACAAACACATTTCTCCAACATTTCTAAGAAGTTAACTATATCCCTCTCATAGTGCATTAGCCAGATATGAATGAAATCCGGAAGACCATACTGTTCAAAGAGGAGTAGAGGGAGATTTCACCCTCTTCATTTTGGACATCAGGCCCTTAGATTGGCAGCCTCATCACACTGCTTATATTGACCTTTCTGACAATTAAAATCCTGAATTTTTTCATTACCTATTTATTCACTAAACATACATTTACTGAGCTCTTATTATGTGCTGGACATGTAAAGAAGAGCAAAAGCAGACACGGTCCCCTGCCCTCATGTAGCACCTAATTGGAGAGACAGACATTGAGCAAATAATCACACTAGTGAAAGTATCATTTATTGTACATGAGGGAGGAGGTGGTCCAGAATGACTCATGCTCAAGACTGCCTTCCCTTGTCCTCCACACCTCCCTGACAGGAAAAAAAGAGGGAGCTCCAGAGCTCCCACCCAAGGGAGACTCAGTCTCTCTACCACCATCTGCACCCTATCCCTGTTTACTTCAGTCAGCACAAAAGAACCAGGTCCCTCAGGAGCTGCCACAAACCTACACCCTAATCTCCTTAAGTGGGGGACTTCAGCCCTCACCACATCTCCAATTCCTCAAACCCTTCTGCTGTCCCCTCAAGAGTGCCCAGTCTATCATTTTAGAAATTCAATATCCTCAAAATTTCCATAAATGTTTCTGTCACCTTTGTGTTCTATCTAAAGCTGCCTGTCTCGAGGATTCCACTTTCCCTCTGGCTCGTCTATTTCTCTGAGTCCAGAGGTGGGAAACGTGTGGGCCTTGCCCCTCTCCTAAATCTTCCCTCTGTCCTGCTGAAGCCCTTCACTCCTGCTCCGCTTTGAATACCTTTCATCAGACGATACTATTTATTACCTCCTTAGAGGAGTCATCTGCTCATCTTCCCTCCCCGCCTCTACATTTCTTCCAACAACTTCACCCCACTCCACACCTGACACTTAGCTGGTGATCTCACTCCCCTTTTCAATGAGAAAATGGGAGCAATCAGAAGAGAACTTAAGCTCTTTGCATCCACCCACCAAATCACATCTGAACCATATACTGTTTTCATTCTTGTCGCTGTTAATGAACTGTGCTCTCATCTAAAACTACTTAAGTGTCTGCTTAAGGATTTTGCTCCAGCAATTCTTCCATTTCTCTCCTAAAGCATTTAATCTGAGGATATGTCCAGGCAGCCTATACATGCTGTGGTTTTTCTCATCTTAAAACCTTCTTCCTGACTTTACTTCCCCCTTTAGCTACTTCCCTACCTCTCCAGCCTCCTTTGCATTGTATATTCTGTGTCTCTCACTGCTCTTTTGCTGAACCTATTCCAATCCAGGTTTGGCCCCGCTCCCCACCATTCTGTGGTAACAGTCCTGTTCAAGATCACCAACAACTGCCACAATGCTAATCCAATGGTGAGTTCACAGTCTTCATTTCATTTTACCTATCAGCCATATTTGGCATTGTTGACCACTACTTCCTACCTGAAACATTTTTTTTTTCCACTTGACTTCCAGAACATCACACTCCCTGGTTTTCCTTCTATTTCACTAGACTGTTCTTACTGGTTTTGGTCATTCTTTCTCAACTTTCTCACCCTAAATGCTTGAGTCATCTTGGACAATTGTCTTCTCTCTGGATGATCTCATCTAATCTTTTGAATTTAAATGGCATTTATTTGCCAAAAATTTATTAGGAGAAGCAATTCATCCCAGTTTTCCCGGGACTTTCTTGGTTTTAGCTGAAGTTTCACGTCCCAGGATCCCAGGAACCTTCTTAGTCCCATGCAAACCAGGACAGTTGTCATCCGACCCAGACTCCTCCCCTAAACTCTAGATTTACAAATCCAACTCCCTACTCTCTAACTCCACTTGGATTATATAAGAGGCATCTTGAAGTTCACATGTCCAGACTGACCTCTCGTCTTGCCCCTTGATCTGTTTCTCTCATCCCAGTAAAGGCTGATTGCATTCCTCTGGTTACTTATGCCAAAAACCTTAGTGCAATCTTTGCTATTTTTTTTTCTTTCTCCTGTAATACATATTCAATCTGTCAACATACTCTGTTGACTTTACTTCAAAAATACCTAGAATCTGATCACTTCCCTCACTTCTAAAGATACCACCTTGATCAAACCATCATCATATCTTGCCTAGATTAGTGCAGACAAGTTCCTAACTGACATCCCTGCTTTCATCCTTCCCACCCACCTCTCCACACACAGAGTTTATTCCCCACACAGCAGCCAGTAGTCAGATCACATCCTTTACTTAAATTGCATTATTATTTCCCACCCACTCAGAAGGAACGCCAAAGCTCTTACATTGACCTTCAAGGTCCTACCTCATGGGACTCCTCTCTCCGTCCTCACCTCCTGCTGTTTTCATTCCCATTTGCTCTGATCCAACATGCTGGCCTTCCTGTTACCCTTTAAACATGGGGAACATACTTCTATCTCAGGGCTTTTGCTTACTCTCCCCTCTATCTGGAACAATCTTGACTTCCACTATATGCAAGGTTCCCCCCTCATCTGGCTCTGATATTATCTCAATGGTTCTTTCCTGACCATTTAAAATAGCATGAATCTGTGCACACATAGACACTTCCTGTCCTCTTTCTCTGATGTATTTTTCATCATAGCATTTATCATCAATAGGCACACTTTCTTTTTTACTTGTTGATTTTATTATCATATATTTTCCCCATCAGTAAATGAAGATCCTTAGGAGGGAACTGTTTTATTTACTCCTATATACTCAGCACTTAGAACAGAGCCTGGCACATAATAAATAATCAACAAATATGTGTTATGTAAACTAATGAATGGATTATAATTGAGATAAGACCTCCAAAGTCAGGAACAGAACGTTTCACTGTAAGAATATGAAACAAAGGAATCTCATCCTAGAAAGTCAGGGAGGGCTTCCAGACAGAAATGTCATTTGAACAGAAACACAAAGAATGAGTAGGCATTAACCAGAGGATGAGGAGGAAGGGATATTTCAGATGGGAAGAGCAACCTACACAACATCTTTCCACCTCTGTACTCTCAAACATTTTCAGACAAAAGTAACATTATAATTTTATTCTTAATTTCATCTTATTGAAGTCAGATTATTATAGTCATTTGTTATAATTTTTTTTAAGATTCTCATTCTCACTATATTTATTCTTCTCTCTCCAGCATTCTATAGTCTTCAATAATAATAATAATAATCAGTAGCAGCAGCATGGCATGAACATCTCTAACTAATCCATTAATAACAACATGGAACCAAATAACATAGAGAATGTTGCCCTTGGTACCCCAAGTGGGATTTCCCTCCAGAGTGGCATTAGTAGAGGCAAATCCACTCCAGGGAAGTCACAAAACATCTAACTTGCTACCAGAGTCTATCTCTTTTAGGTAACTTGGTAGGCCTAAGGGAAGACCATCGCCTCATTCTAGCAATAACAGCAACACAAGAAGTCATGTGTGTGCAAAGTTGGTCATAAGATGGATCCAAACAGTTGGGCAGGGATAAATTACAGTGGAGGAATATTTTGAAATACATCATAGGGAATAGAAAGGATGTTATTAGCTGAGAGTGAAACAAAACATTACAAAGTTGTTTTTTGTTGTGTTTCAAATGTTAGGAAACTAATAGACCTGTGTCTTTATTATGAATTTGATGCTGAAATATTTACCACACTAGCTAATGTCTGAGGTATCTAGAAAAATGGGGCACATACAGAAATTCACATCAGAGAAAATACTGACTTATAATGGAGAATATAATTTACAATGGAATTTTACTGAAATCTGGCCTTTTTCTAAGAAAGCATGCACAGGGAAAACCAAGGGTCAGGGAAGAAAGAGCACAGCACGAGTCAGCCTGACTGAGTTTGCAGATTGAGCTCTCCACTTTCACACTGGATTGCCTTTAGCAAGCTTCACCATGTGTCTAATCTTTACTTTGCTCATCTACCAAATGTGAAAATTAATGCCAGTGTAATAGGGTGTTGAATGTGGTAAGTGATTTACCATATGCAAAATGCTTTCTACAAACTAAGCTTTCAAAAATGTTAGCTCCACTTTCCTAAATGCTGCTGGCTAAGCACAGGCAAACAGTGGGGAGATAAAAGCATTATTTTATTCAAATGACTGCACCCGAGCTGTTCCAATAATACACTTCACAAACTTCTTGCTATCTTTCATTTCCAGTACTTACCTTCACAAACTTGTTTTTCAGACTCCTGTTCATTACAGACAAGAGAAGATAATGAAATGGTATCGATTTTTTCATTATTACTAAAAGCAGAGGAAAATCCATTTCTAATGATTTTGTGCCTAATCCCATGATACATGGTAAGTGAAAAATGAGTTTCATTCTTTGATTTGTAACTATTCTTAGAAGTCACTTAATTTAAAATATATACATTAATCAATATAATACATGCACATGGTAACAAAGCAAATAGGACTTATGTTGAAAGAAAATAATATTCTCATTCTTCTCTTCTCACTCTCAATGCCACACCTCAGAGGCAGATGCTTTCAGTTGTTTCTGTTTTTAGTTTTGGTAGTTGTCTTCTTAATTCTAGACATGATTTTATCTCTGTTTTGATTTACCCACTTCAGACAGTATCTAATGCATCCTGTATATGAGAGCTTAAAATCCAGGTCACTGTCCTCTCTATCTTCTCATAGTATGTTATTATTTGCTGTTTTTCAATTAGATATCATTATAGCTTTAAATAATACTGTATTTAAACCTCTACTCCATATTCCATCAGCTTTTGCAGTATCTCCTGAAACTTTACTTATTAGTGGCATAATGTCATGTAAGAGCCATGGAGATAAGGGGTTCTACCTGATTTTTTCCTTTCTCTATATCCCAAGTGTCTAGAACAGCTGTGAATAAACGAATGCCTACGCTGAATGTATCATTGTATTAGCATCCTTACCTTTCCTTCCACATGTGCATTTCTTCCTCCTATCAGCTACACTTTTGCCTTTTCCCCTTGTAAGGTTATTAATATTTATATATTGTCCTGAAAGCACAGCAAAGCCTTCCATATTTTGTCCATAATTGACTTAAAGCTAGATGTCTTTCCTTTCCCCAAATATTGTTATTTTTAGAAAGTGTTTTGCCTGGGTGTTAATGCCATCTGCTTACATGTTGGATGGGGGAAGAGGGACTGAGGTACCCAATGATGGCAGCAACTTCATCAGACCTCGAGCAGAATCTCCTGAGTTCAACTCCAATTTTCACTTGTTTGCTGTCGACTCTGAAGCTAGAGGCTTTCTGGAATTCTGCAGAGCAGATTGGCTCGTGTCTCCTTGTAGCTTCTTATCATCTATGCAACTATGGCTTTTCAGTCTGCTTTATTCACCATGCCATTCCCATTCATTTTTAATCTCCCAGAAATTTGTTAAAATTATTTGTTTGTTGGTTCATCCTCAATTTCATTTCTTTAATGTTATCGGTTTATTTCTCTTTCTGCGTCTCTACTTTCATTTCAGATGTTAAAGTGAAAACTTGTAAAATAAAATAAAATGGAAACTTATACCCAATTTGCCATCTTAAAACAGAAATATTAGAAGTGATTTTTTAAAATGGTTTGTTTAATTTATATTATGTGAAATGAGTTATGGGATACATGTCATTTGTTATAGAAAACTTCTTTTTGCCTTTCTTGTTCTTAGTCTGACTTCCCACATGAACCATAATAAAGTAATACGTGATTATTGATTCTGTTAACTTTTCTTTCTTTTTCAAAACTTAATTCTGGGATTTATGTTAATCCTGTCACATATATTGTAAGCCAGATTAAAATTTTTTGTACCAAAATGAACTGAAAAATAAGAAAATACATTTTAAAAATAACACCTTCCTTCCCTCCCCCTCATACATACTGTGGATGAGCAAAAATTCTACCTCATACAAAATGGAGATGAGGGCTCAGGGAGATCCAAGATGGTGCAGTAGGTAAACACTGTGCCTGCTTCATTCCGCGAACACATTAAAATTACAACTAAATTATTGAACAACCAATATGGAGAGCCATCTGAAGTCCAGGTGAACAGAAGCTTTATAACTAAGAATCCAAATAAGAGGAGGCCACAGCAAGACTGGTAGAAGGGGCGCAGACTCGAAAGGAGCCAAACCTCCAGTGGTGAAAGAGAATCAGGAGGGATATCTCAGCCATGAGTAATCTGCCCAGAGGAGCGAGGGACCCCAGCCCCAAAGCAGGCTCCCTAGCCTGGAGCAGTGGTACTGAGAAGAGGAGTCCCACCACATCTGACTATGAAAAACAGTGGGAACGCCTACCATCCAGTTGGGATGGAAGGCTCCAGGAAACGCAGACATTCTCTAAAATGCTTGCACAGACTCAGTAACTCATGGGTGCTCACCCTGGGCTCCAGCAGAGGGATGGTGACTCAGGAGGTGTTGGAGGCACACAGGGGGCAGAATGAAATGTGTAACTTTGGGCCAAGGGCTCGACAATACTCACCATTTTCCTTGGGTGTGCCCTCCTCCCATGCAGCCAAATGGTGGTCACCATCTTTCCTGTGTTGTGCCTGCCCCAACATGGCCAAACCTGAAACTGATCGGTCAGTTGAGTTTTACTGGGACCCCACCTCACCCAATTCTGCCAATGCCAGAGGCACTTTCTTCGGTGAGCAACCAGCCCCACCAGCATTGCAATCTCCCTTGAAAACCTATTTAAGTACGCAGGCCCCAGGCTGGCAGTGACTGGCATTGGTGTGCTCTGAGACTTTTGCTGAGTAGCTCCAGGCACAGCACTGGCATCAAACCAGAATCTACAGGAGCACCTAGCACAGGTGACCAGGGAGACAGTGCCAGGGCCCTACCGGGCACCTACAATATAAGGCTATTCAGCAATACTGGTAGACATAGCATATCTACCTAATACACAGAAACAAATACAAACAAGTATCCAAAATGAGGAAACAAAAATATGTCTCACATAAAAGAATAGCAGAAAATTCCAGAAGAACTAAACAAGACAGAGCCAAGCAACCTATCATAGAGCTCAAAATCATGATTTTTAAAGATGCTCAAGGAATTTAGTATAAACTTCAACAGAGAGATAGCAAGCATAAAGGAGGACATAGAAACCATAAAAAAAGGACCAGTCAGAAATGAAGAATACTATAACGGAAATTCAGAATGCAATAGAAGCAATCACCAATAGACTAGAGCAGAGAATCAAATCAGCAATTGGAAGACAAGGTAGCAGAAAACATCCAGTCAGAACAGCAATAAGAAAAAAAAAAGAATCCAAAAAAAAAGGATAGCTTAAGGGGCCTCTGGGACAACACCAAGCACAAAAGCATTCACATCATAGGAATACCAAAAGAGAGAAAGCAAGGAATTGAGAACCTATTTGAAGAAATAATGATAAAAAACACTTCCCTAACCTGGTGAAAGAAACAGACATACAAGCTCAGGAAACGGAGAGAATCCTAAACAAGGTAAACACAAATAGGCCCACACCAAGACACATTATAATTAAAATGGAAAAGGTTAAAGACAAAAGGAGAATCCTAAAAGCAGCAAGAGAAAAACAACTAGTTACTTAAAAGGGAGCTCCCATAAGACTGTCAGCTGATTTCTCAACAGAAAATTTGCACACCAGAAGGGATTGGCAGAAAATACTCAATGTGACGAAAAGCAAGGGCCTACAACCAAGATTGCTCTACCCAGCAAGGCTATCATTCAAAATCAAAGGATAAATAAAGAGCTTCTCAGACAAGAAAAAGCTAAAGGAGTTCATCAGCACTGAACAGTTCTTTACAAGAACTGTTAAAGAGACTGCTTTAAGATGGGGGGTGGGGGGGAATGGGGTGAAGCAAAATTATGAACAATGAAATGGCAATAGGTTCACATCAACAATTACCTTCAATTTAAATGGATTAAAAGCTCCAATCAAAAGACATGGAGGGTATTGCACTGAGTTGAGTGTCAAAGACAAGAAGACAGATGCAAGTTGACTTTGCTTATAGGTGAAATCCAAAGAAGAAAATAAACAGGTGGAACAGAAACAGATTCATAGATATAGAAAACATTTGGTTTGTTGCCAGATGAAAGGAAGGTTGAGGGAGGGATGAAACAAGGGGAAGGGATTGGGAACTTCAGTTTGATGGTTACAAAGTAATAGTTATGGGGATATGGGGTATAACACAGGAATACAATCTGTAATGTTGCAGTGCCTATGGATAGTGTCAGAAGGGTACTAGATATGTGGGGGTAATGGGAGGAGGGTGGGAGTGCTGGGTGAAAGGGAAAGAAATCAAGAAGTATAAATTCATAGTCACAAAATAGTCACAGGGATAAAGTGCATTATAGGGCATGTAGTCAATAACTATATACAGTGTCAGATGGATACTAGATGTATTGCAATAAGGATTTTGCAAATTGAATAAATGTCTCATCACTATGCTGTACACATGAAACCGATATGTTGTATGCCAAATATAAATGAAAAATAAAACTAAATGAAAAAAATGGAGAAGAGGAAGGAGGAAGGAGGAGTGAAAAGCAACTGTGACCTGACTTCCTTCTTACATGGCCACAGAGCCAATATATTGACCAAGCCAATATTTTTCAAAAGGGAGTGAATGTATAGAATTCTAGGTAAAAAAAGAAAAAGAGTATCCAAAGATCACCTATGCTTATCACACATCCACTCAAAGAAAATGAACTCTTCTAACAAGTGTATCTGCTCATCTAAAAAACATTATTTTGGCAGAAAGGAGTCTTACATTTATTGATCATGCCATGTTCTAACTCTTTCCCCTATGCTACATTATTTCCCCTAATATCTAAAAAGTAGGTATTACAGTAGACTCTATTTAACAAAGGAAGTTTTGACTATTTGCCAGTAACCCTAAAAGTATAGGACTTGGGATTTTTCTAAAGCATCCACTTGAAGCTGATACTCACGTGGAGCTGAAGTAGTGGAGCAAGTGATTAACCAGTGAATGAGATGGAGTTACTGGTGAACCTCTCTTTTTAACTTGAGTTGGCTTTCTTCACCCCTCTCTCATCTGTTGTAGCTCTCTCCAGTGTGATTTTTGCATTCAAGAATCCCATGACTCAAAATTAACCCCTTGAGTGCTTCAGGGGTCTATTATAATCAGGAGATAAAGTAATATGACAATATTTACCCAGGAATAAATGGGAAACTTGGGTTCAAAATCATTTTCTGAACTCAAAAATTAGCTCACCCACTGAGCTTCCTCTAATGCCGGGGACAGAACTCCAGCAATATCTGCTGTCCCTACCAAGCCTGAGGCCCCATAAGGAAGTGTGCACCTCTCCCAGCAGCAGACTGTATGCTTCAGGTAGTTCAAGGATCCTGCTAAGGCCAGCCAGTCAGCAAGGAGGCTTATCTCTTCCTTGTCCCCAGGAGGGTATAAAGCTAACTCCCTCCTGACAAGCAGCAGAATAAGATAAGAAAGACAAAGCAGTTCACCGAATTAGTCAAGACCAATGTAATAATAGGCAGAGATGTGTGACCTAAAAAGAATATGAATTAATTGTGAAAAAAAATGACAAAAAAACCAAAATTGAGTGAATAATGGTCTAAATTCTGTGAACTCAGAAAGTACATGACTCAGGCAGGCCGTGTGGTTCACCAGCTTTGTAATCAGTTGGAGGAGTTTTGTACATCTCCACCGTTCTAGTTAATAAGGTAAAATTTGAAGTGCTCCAGTTGTTTTCAGCAACCACTAAACCAGTGTCTTTGGGCACTGGAAATATTTTGTCAATGACTGAATCTGCTTCTCCCTCCAAAATAACTCATGAACATGTTTTCTTCAAACCAATTAGCTCTGTTTTAGTAAGGGGAGGCTTGTCCAAAATTTTTTTAATGAGACTGATAAAACCAATTCCTCCATATGTGAAAGGACCCCATACCCATTCCTTTGACTGAGACTCCAGCTGATATTTACAAGCTTGTCCTACTCCATGTGGTGTTTGATATGGATGGGGACTTAGTTCTGGCTGTTTGTTTTGTGTTTTGGTTTTTTTTAGGGTTTTCTTTAGAAAAAATGTTTGAAAACAACTTGCTTAAACTAATAGTATCTGGGCACCAAGAACTTAGCTGAGACGCCCTTATAAAATTGATGATAGAAGGTACCAAAAGCTAATCAGTAAGTTTTTTTTTTTTTTTTTTTTTTTTGCTAAAGGATGCAGTACACAGAAAAGGTAAAATCTAATTCAAATTGTACAAATAATAACTCAATATATTTATGTGACACTTCAGAATTACAGAGTACCTTCATTACTCTATTTAGTCCCTGTAAGATTCATGTGAGATAGATATTATTCTCTAATTTAACAAGATAAGTAACTTGCCTGAGGTGACACAGATGCTACATGACCAAAGTCAACTCTATTTATGTATTATTCCTTCATTAAGGAGAAACCTGGTGCCCACACTAAGTGAGGTGCTTGCGTTACAAGTGAGATAGTCTTTTTCTTTACCTGTGCTTGCAATGTGAGTTTACATATTCACAGTAAAATGTCTAATACTTGCTGGCATGAGCTAGAAAGCAGTCTTTTTGCCAGCAGACAAGAAAACTCAAGCCAGATATGATTCCAGTTCAGTCTACCTGCCCTGCTTCAGCTTTAACCTGGACAAATCATAAACATGGTGAATACACTGCTTAGTCATTGTGCCAATTCTGTCTCTGCCAGATCCATAAAAGTTACCAACAAAGTTGAAAAGCAGTCCAACTAATCAGATGTTATGAGTGTGGTTAATGTTATATTCACTGTGCCGAGTTGTACCTGTGCCCGGGGTCCTCCCTAGGAAAAAGTAGGGACAACTCTGGAAATGGTGGTAACTAAGAGGAAATAATGTCCTGAAAGGGATCACATGTGACCATAGCATAGATGTAACTGAAAAAACTATTCTGCTGACACTTGAAATATAGTGACATGAACTAGGAGTATTCATTCACTTGGCTGTTTCCTAAATTCACTGAAATGCTGTCAGAAAATCAATATGTAAAACTTTCAAATTGTTGGCAAAAGGCAAAGTTTAATGATTTAATCAGTGAAGAGTTATCCCAGCAGGCATGTAAATGTGACAAATATCTGTAACCCATGTCAGCTTCACTCCCCCTCCTCCTCCGCCTGCCTACTTCTCTCACTGAGATGGTCTCGTTGGTGGATTCTGGAATGGGCTTTGAAGTATATACTTCATTCCCTATAGCTTTCCTCCCCACTCCTTTGAGCTCTAGCATCCAGTGTGGCTCACTTTGCATCTGAGAATCATCTAGACCTTGCAATTATAGTGCCCTGTGAGGAAGGCTGACACTCCTTCACATGGGACCAGCAAACAAGACAGGCCATTTCTTTCCCACTCAACTCATTTATTTTCCACAGCATCACCCCACAAAGCTTCATGATATACCAGTCTTTACTAAATTGCCAAGGTAACCAAGATAACTGGATCAAGAAAGGAGTCTTTTAGTTCAAGAGAAATAGTCTAGGGCAGCAGTGTCCAACCTTTTGGCTTCCCTGGTCCACACTGGAAGAAGAACTGTCTTGGGCCACACATCAAATACAGTAACACTAATGACAGGTGATGATCTAAAAAAAAAAAAAATTTTTAAAGGCACAAAAACATCTCAGTGTTTTAAGAATTTGTGTTGGGCCGCATTCAAAGGGCTACAAGTAGGACTTGCCTGGTCTAAGGGCAAAGCACTCAACAAGCTTAAGCCCTTTTGGCAGTTTCTCCATGGATCCTCCCCAACTCCTAACCCTGCCTGTCTTCACTTTGCTTGGGTAACGTCTGTACTTTACATAATCTGTCATGCAAATCTTCATCCTTGGAAACCCCACTGATTGCCCTTCCCTTGCTGCTCCTTATACCCACATCATTGCATCTAAATAAACCCCTGAGGTGCTCTAGCTGGATAGCTGAGTGGTGCGTGGAATTCTCCATCATGAAAACAGTCCAGGCTCTTTCTGAGAAATTTCTATCAGTGTATGCTGCAGATGTTCCTCTTTCTTCAGATATCCAGAGAATAGCTGTTGGCTCAGATACACACATCCATAAAGGACATTCACTGTCAGAGATGGCCTAGCCAGTGTTTAATCAGAAATCACAAAACAGTGGCCACAGAAATATTTTATGTGGGCCTTCACTTAAAATAAAAAAAAGAATCAGTTGTTTGGGTAGAAAAAATAATGCCTGTCTACCAAGACACCCATGTCTTAATCCCCAGAACCTGTAAATATGTTACCTTCCAAAGCAAAAGGATTGTGTGATTACACTAAGGATCCATCTTGGATTACTGGGGGAAGGGGCTATAATCACAGTGGTTTTCACAAGGGAAAGAGGAAGGTAGGAGAGTTAGACTCAGAAAAGGGGATGTGATGAAGAAAGCATACGGTCAGAGTCATAGAGAGATTAGAAGATGCTGTGCTATTGTCTTTGAAGATGGAGGAAGAGGCAATCAGCCAAAGAATGCAAGTAGCCTCTAGAAATTAGAAAAGGCAAAGAAACGGATTCTCTTCTAGAAATTCTGGAGGGAATATAGTCTGCCAATACCCTGATTTTGACCCAGTAAAACCCATTTCAAATTTCTGATCTTCAGAACTGTAAGATCATAAGTTTATATTGGTTAAACCATTAAATTTGTGGCATTAATAATTTGTTACAGCAGCAATAAGAACCTAAGACAGTTGCCAACATTTAAAAAAAAATAGAAGATTTGACATTAGAAAATATATATATCTTTGGCCTCTCTTGGAAAATGAGGACATTTGTCTATACCTGACCCACTTTCCAAGTCAGAAATCAACTGAGTCACAGCTGCCTCCTTTAGAAGGAGAATGGAGGCTACAGTTTTCCACCCCTGGAACACAGGGAAGGTAAGTATGGTAGAGAACTGAAGATTCTATTCTCCTACATCCCCACCCTCCCTGTGTTTCCAAATGCTGAGGCTAAGAACCAGGCATAGGTCATTACCACTGGATAGGCTGTTGTGATTATGGCTGGCCTGATTCACACAATCTCAGTCTTCACAAGTAGTCACACCTTCCTTCCCCATCCTTTTTACTGACTTGAACAATTGCCCAAATGGACAGCCATGCAAAGTTTAAAAACCTGATGATGAAAGATTAGTACTTTTATCTTCATCTCTGAGAGGCACTGGAAAGAGAATTGGAAGAAACCAGAGAAAGGAGTTGTGTGTCTACAGGTGAGCTGAAAGAAGGGACAGGATGCTCATGGTTAGTGTCACCAATGAGACACCATATCCTCTTGTGTTCAGATAGGCTTATTTTGACAGTATTATTTCATGGGTGATTTGTAGTTATGACAAACACACATAAGGATTCTGCAGATTAGGATCATGTTAAAGCCCTGTATTTTTTTAGTTTGAGAGAAGAGGAGCCTAAATTATATTTTAGCAATATTTGGCTAGTGACAAATTTGTACCACGTTTTATAACATCACATTTTAAATCCGGTGGGTATCAGTCAGCATCTGGTTGTTTTATCTGGGAAGAAAAGCTTTGGCCACAGAACAACTTCTAAAGGTTTTGTAAATAGAAATTCAGAATGCTGAATGGATGTATATTCACCACGAAAGCCACCTACTCAGCAACTTGACTACCAGAAATGGTTTCCACTGTATAGAGAGAACTTTTGCCAAACCAGGTGCAACCAGGATGAGCTGTAAATGTCTAAAGTTACACAAAAGGCTACTTTACAAAATGGTGGTTGGTATTTTCCCCCAATAACATTGAAAATCAAAAGACAGTACATTTCCAGAAACCACAATCATTTCATCCATTAAAAACACCTATTCAGAGCCTTCAACTGTTAACAGGCAACTCCATCTCACTTTATTTTTATAACACCTCTGATGGCTCAGCTGTGCAATGGCCAGTCATCGCAAGCAAGCCAGTTCTATTATTAGACTGGTTTAGAAGAGTCCACACTTCCAAATGGTGGAAGAGATATTCTCCAAAACTGGCTGTTCCCTCTCAATGTAAACTTACAAAGAATTGCTGTCTCTAGGAAATGAAGTGGATTTCGAAAATAAAGCAGCTTTAAATGACTTATGTTAATACATCTTTTTCACTAAATCTCTCTACTCTGTTCTCTCTGTGGTACCTGAGATTTCAATATGCACTACCTGGGGAAAAGTGTTGTAGACTTAGTTGTTTTCTTTTTAATAATTTTTATTTTTAAACTACTGTTGACATATACAATGTTATATTAGTTTCAGGTATACAACATAGTGACTGTGTTCATAGTAGACACTCAACAAATACCTTAAATTACAGCATTTCCCACAGTGCCTTGCTTTAGTTTAGAGTTACTGGTATGCTTGTCTCACCCTGTCTACTAGATTGAAAGTTCCTAAAAAGAGAAGATTCTATTTTATGCTTCTGTGTCCTATGTGCCCTTCCAAAGTTTTGCTCTGGGCCTTAAACAGACAACTAATTAAAGCTTATTACTTTAAATTAAAATTTATACTAGAAAGTCAATTTGCCACACCAAGAAATGGTATTATAAACTTCCCAGCCAATAGAAGAGAAGAAAATTGAAATTATTATTTGATCTACATGTTGACTTTGTTAATATTTACAATAATAAGTACATTATTCATTCTTAACTTTGAAACTTCAGAGCAACTCTCTAATGAATGTACCATGGGCTACTAAGGGCTGGGGACTTGAAGGAGAGGGGTCAAGAACAGCAGAAAGACATTTCATGTACCCATGAAACCTGTTGAAAGTGAAGGGGAAGAAATAATCCCAAATCTTAATCTTAAGAATGTCCCCACATCAAAATTTTCATATGTAGAGCAATTTTCTCTATTGCTCTTTACAAGATTTTCTGCAAGAGACAAAGGTTTGGTTTTGCCTACTAAAATAGTTAAGTTGAACATTCAATAATAATAAAGTTACTCTTCCTTGTACTTCCTCAGAAGCTAACAGTAAATCACCCATATCTATTTTTCACTTGTCTTTGGAGTGAAACTCATCTGCAGAGGAATGAGAGGCTGTTCTCTTCCAACATAACCTTGGTTTCCCCTAAGCCAGTGGGATACATGTGCATTGATAACAATATTGGAGTTTCTAAAACAGCAGAGGAATTGGACACCATGGCAGTTTTCAGAGTACCTTGCTTGAAACAAATATGAGTTTACAGATATGAGAAACACTGGCCATTTTTGTTTATTTATATAGAAGGCATAAGGATCCCTTTCCACAGCAAGCCATCTTTCTGAAGTTGAGATGGGATGGGTACTTCAAAATATAATTCAAATGGCAAGATCTGATAGATATTTTATTTCAGAAAATGTCCATTAAATTGATAAAGATTATTGAGATTTTACTATGTGTAAATAACTGTTTTATATATCCTATTACCAAAAAAAAAAAAAAAAGCTACAACTAGAACCAGTTAGATGAAAGAACTTGCTTAGGTCTTCCAGAGGTGACACTAACATTCAGGATAACTGTTGTTTACAGCAAAGGACAGTCAAAATCCAGCCAGTCTTGGGTGCTTAGTTTAGCTCAGTGTTTCAGAGTTGAGCTCTGGAGACCTATACCTCTGCTCAAATCTCAACTCCATCTCTATTAACTGCATAGCTTTAGCCAAGGTATTGAACTTATTTAAGCATCAAATTTTCATGTGTAAAATAAGAATGATAATAGTATTGCCTTCCTCACACATTTATTTTGAACATTAAATACGACTTAAACTCCAAACCACTGCAGTTACTTTAGCTATTAATATTTATAGCTGTCAGTTACTGTCAAATTAGCATAACTGTAACTATATATAATTTTTTAATATTTTTAGCTCTAAGTTATCTGGATTTCTATAGCTTTTTCAAAACAACTTTATTGAGGTATAATTCACATACTATACATTGTATCTATTTAAAATGTATAATAAAATGGTTTTTAGTATATTCATAGAATTGTGCAGCCATCACCACAACCTAATTTTAGAACATTATGAACTATGTTTTTAGCAAAATAAATGAGCTAATCCTTTTCTTTTTTTCAGTTATTGTACTCTAATTGCCTTTTTGCAATTCTTCCTACAGCCCCTGTAAGGCTATGTTGAAAAATAGAGGAAACCTCTTTCTTAACATAACTGCCAATACTTTTTAAGTTAGAGAGGTATACAAATTTTAATTAACATGAGGACAATACTGAATGAACTCTGTCTTCCTGTCTGTAACATAGGAGGTCTAAGATCAATTAAGTTAGTAAGACAGAGAAAAAAAGCAGTGGCCTAATTATTACTTTCTTCGGTAGTTGGGTTATAGGTTGGCACGTTGGTTGGATTCACGCCCTGAGACTCATGCCTAGACTCATTCCTGGACTCACGCCCTTACCCAAATATACACAATATTTTTGAAGGGTTTGGGCAAGGGCAGAATACAACTCTATACTCCTAGGTGGTGTAGAGACCAGTAATAAAAGGTCACAGGACGGGCAGTCATAAATCTGTTTAAAATTCTGAAATCTAAAGAACACTCTGGATAAAAAGTGCTTTGGGGTACATTCTGTAAGAGGACTAAAGCATCTGTTGTTTATTTCATCACTTGGCTAAACACAGATTGACTAAGCCAGATACTCATAACTAGATGTTTGAGGGAGAGGATTCTGTTTAGTATTAGCCTGAATACTAATGCAAGTACCTGGGCAGGAAATTAAACCCTAGTGATGGTCTTCCAGGGCTATGGTTCTAAAGTTGAGGTGGGATGGGCTGAAAATGAGATCAAATGGCAACTGAAGGAAAACTGGAACCACTTTGCAAACTGCCTAGGTCTTGCTCTGTTCAAAAAAACCCACAAACACACATCAATCTGTATTCAAAATCCTTGGTTCTTACACACAGATTGAAAGCATATTAGACTTTGGATTTTTTTAAAACAAGTCAGTAAGTTCAAAGAAGCTAAAAATGTATGTTGTTGCCAGTCCCAAGAACTTTCTTGGACTAGTTTGGGCAACAGCTGCATAAATATTTCTTACATTGGCTGCCTGCCCCAGTCTACTTCTTTGCAGGAAAGACCACATTTTTTTCCCTGTTCAGTTTGCTGCTGTATCTCCTATGGATTGACTGAAGAACATTATGTCTAGAACCAGGAGTGTTCCAAGCATTAATTATGACTTCTGGCACCTAATAAGACACTACCAAGCAATTTTTTTCTTTCTCTGTCTTACTTACTCCTGTTCATACTTCAAGACATAGTTCAGAATATTCACCATCAAGAAATGAGAAGGACCTATGTGAATAAAACTATAAACCTTTATTAAGTAACACAAAGTAATACTCAAATAAATGGGGAAAAATGCACCTAGTTAATGGAAAATAAAATTCAAAATTATTAAGAAATCAATTTTTTCTAATAGGATCTATTCTCTATAATGACAATCAAAATCTCAATAAACTTATTATTATTAGAAGTTGACAAAACGACACTAACCCTCACCTATAAAAATAAAAATACTAGGAGAATCAGGTAAAACCTGAAAAAGAATGAGCAAACTTACACACATATGTTATAAAGCTAGAATTCGTACTGACCTATGAATTTCTAGATTCCAATGAGTGTAACACAATGGAGTCTAGAAATAATCTCACATAACATGTGGATTTGGTATCTTATCTAATAATGGCTACTATTTAGTGGGCCCTTATTATGTGCCATGTATTCTTCTAAGCCCTTTGCAAATACTAGCATATGCAGTCCTGACAACTCCAAGAGAGAGATACCGTTATTATGCACATTTTGTATATGAGAAATCAGTCTCACCCAGTAAGGAAGCAATGGAGCCAGAAGGTGGATCCAGTGGCCTAACTCCAGCACCTATACTCTTAGGCCTTGAATTACCATGCAGTATTTTAAATCACAATGGAAAAAGATCACTCAACATAGGTGACTAACAGAAACCCTACCTCACTGTTCATATCATAGCTGATTCTAGATGGCTTATAAATACTTAAATATAAAAACAAAACTATAAAAGAAGTAGAAGAAAATATGGGCTTTTAGAAATCTTGATGTAGAGAGGCCTTCTTCCAGCCCACACAGAAGTCAAAATCAAAATAGAGAAGACCAGTAGACCTGATTCAAATATTTTAAACTATAGTTAAAGTCAACAAAGAAGTGAAATAATAATTATAATATATATGACAGGCAAACTAACATTCCTATCACAAAAAGATCTTTTATAAATCAACCAGATGGTGATAAACATGCCAATAGAAACATTCAAAGTTAATTCACAGAAACAAGAAAAATAGGCAAAAACATGTGAAAATATATTTAAACTTACAAATGATTAATGAAATGCACATTGGAGTAAAAAGACAATTTTTCATTTATCAGATTGGCAAAGACACAATAGATAAAAGTCAGTGTTGACAAAGGCATAGAAAAACATGGAATTTGAATTGGTAAACTTTTCTGGAGAGAGGAGTTTCGCATTTGTGAAATCAAAATTTCAAGTGTGCATAACATGATCTAGCAATTCTTACAGAAAATCATCTGTGGAAATCATTGCCCAAATATCCAAAGCAATACTTGTATATACAATGATATCAAGTACAGCATTATTTAAAATAGCAAAAACATTGGAAACAACTTCATTGTACTTTGATAAAGGGTTGGCTAAAAAAATTGAGGCACAAAGTATACTGTAATGCTATATAGCCATGAAAAAATGATATAATTTTAAATTTATTGATCTGGAAAGTTGTCCAGGATGTATTACTGAATGAAAACCAAATCAAGATATTGAATAACACATGGAGTATGTCCACATTTATATAAAGTTATGTACACATACACACACACACCCTGTAAGGGTAGTCACCAAAATGTCATTGTCAATTGTGATTCTCTTAGAGTAAAGAGATTTGGTGTGAGTTTTACTCTGTTTATATTTTTATGTATTATTTAGAATTTTAAAATGAGAAAATAAATACCAGTAAACAAAGAAACAAGACAAGTGAACCACTGCCTTTTCCAGGAAGGCTTCCCCCACTCTACATTGGTCTGTGTGCTGCCTTCTGACCTCCTGTAGCACCCAATGCACACCTCAACCACAGCAAACCCACATTACAATGTGAAGATACTTATTAGTATGTGTCGCCTTACCCCACTAAATGACCAGCTCTTGAATATCCTTGATATCTTTTTTTTCCTGCATCAAACGCAGAGACTGATACATAGCAAGCAAACAGCCAATGACCCAAACTATTTGTGAACTCAAACATCTTGTAAAGTGATATATAGTACAGAATAGTAGGTGCGAGTTCTATGAGATGAAGATATGATAATTTTCAATGGTTTTAATGAGATAAATTGTGGAGAAATGCAAAGTAATGGCCTCCTTTTTAATGGATTTATTATACTTTCATGCAAGATACAAGGTCTCAATAAATTAACTAATATCCTTCAGAATCCTTCTTGTGACACTAATTTGACAATGACACTAATTTGTTACTGAAAACATGTCTTCTTTTCTGGAACTCTCACTTTCTGCATCTACAAATTGAAAATCAGGAATTTTCACCCAGCAACAACTACCTGTCTCCAATGACTGTGGTGATGAGGAACAGCTAACAGTTTGCCCAAAGGCTCTGCTTTAGGCACGCTTTATTTCAGTTCCACAATTTTCAGTGAACTCTGTCTCTATTTTGACATTGAAAAGTAAAGTTTTGGCACTGAGTGTCACTCAAAAATGTTTCACAATAAGTTCCTCTTAGCAGTTTGTTGACTTCATCACGTGAGTGTTTTTTTTAGACAGAGTAAAAGTATATTCCAGGGTTATTACTTTTTAACTCTAGTAACGGATGGGAATTTCAGATAGAAAGTGATTTCTAATTAGTAACTATTATAAGATAAAATGTAAAATACATGAAGAGTGGAATAGATAACATATCAGATACCCTAAAAGTAAAAAAGGAGCCATCTAATTGAAATTAGTTATAAAATGAAAGATCTAACTAAACTCCATATCCAAACTGTTAATGTTTTCATAAATATATGCTAAAAATCAGTGATTATTTTGTGGTATTGATGATATTATTGCTGCTTTATAAAAATTCAGACAGAACAACAGAATGGTAGCAAATGAAGTTATAGTTACGTATACTTCTCATTATACCAGCTAGTGATAATCACTTCACATGATTATTCTTGGGTCACTGGGCTGTTGCCCTCTGTTTAAGCGGATGTGATCTTTACACTCTCCTCCAGCCAATGAAAGCACCAGCTCTTAATAATCACATGAACGCTGTGACTCTTATTTTCTAAATATTGACACTGAAAGGTCAGTCAATGTCTTTCTGTTTATGTACTTAATCTTTTGGAAATGACACTTAGAATTTCTACAACGTGTTACGTTAAAAACGTGTTACCATTTTGAACTTAACATAAAACTATTATAAGACCTGCATGCATTGCCAAGCATTTACTTAAAATCAATGGTCTAAAAGTTTTAAGAAATGTAAAACATTGAGAATTTAAAGTACTTCCAGAAAAAAAAAATGTGAAAATTAAAGATGATTAGAAATGAGAAGAGTAAAAAGTACCAGATGCAAACAACCTACAAGCTCTAGCCAACACAATTGCATATGATGAAAAGAGTGTAACATAATTTAGAACACATTATGACATATATTTTACATTATAAATACTGAATTAACTGCAATACACTTTCAAAATGAGTTTTCCTTCCATTTCACACCAATATACTTCTCACTTTCAAAAGAAGGCAATCTGGTTCATATTTATTTAGTCAAAGTCAAAGACCATTAACATCATAATAACAGAGTTTTGAAAAAGCCTGCGCCTGCCTTCCCAAACTTGTATTTCCAAATCAACAGTGTAACTTGTTCTCTCAATAATTCAACCCTTGAGTTCCTTAAGAATAGTATTTGACAATAATGAGTTTGTTAATAAATGTATAGATAAAAGATTTAGGTAACTACATATTAGGATCTGCTAGAGTAGCTGATGTTAAGCCGGCTACACCTAATTCTCAATACTACTGGTATTTCTCAATTTCTTGATTTAAAAACCTAAGACAGGGGAGGAGGACAAGATGGCGACTGGAGAGGAGGTCCCTAAAGCCTCTCCCAGAAAACACAATTGAACAGTCACCCAGGAGTCAAGAAAGAGGACCTTGGGTGACAAAAAATGGCAGCTGAAACATCCACGCATTGCAAATAAACACCTAAGGGTTGGAGAGAAAGGGGCGAGTGGGAGAGAGGGGAGGGAGCAGAGACGGATCGCAACAGGGCCTGATCGCGGCTGACTGCAGTGCATGGGAGGGGAGAAGCCAAGAGGCGACAAGAGGAAAAGTCCTAGCAAAGTGGTAGAATAGTGGGAGTCCATTGGGGAGCTAGGCTGGGGAGCGGGAATTTGGAGTGGCGAGTTGGGGACAGACCTTGGGAGCCAGGCTCTGGAACTCTTGAGTGGTAGCAGGGCTGAGCGAGGACTCTGAACTGCAGAGACGACATCTTGGCTCTAGGCTCCCTTGGGACCCACAGCACAGGCGCGCAGGCTCCTGCACAGGGCTGTGGTTCCTGGTCCCGGCCCGCTGTAGAAGCGGACCAGCTGCTGGTGTTCGTGCATAGCTCCTGCGCAGGGCTGTGGCTCCCGTTCTGGCCCGCTGCGGAGGCGGACCGGGTGCCGCGCGGTCAACACACAGTCCCTTCACAGGGCTGTGGTTCCTGGTCCCAGCCTGCTGCGGAGGCGGACTGGCTGCCAGCGTGACGTGTGCAGCTCCTGCACTGGGTTATGGCTCCCGTTCCCAGCCTGCTGCGGAGGCGGACTGGCTGCCAGCGTGACGTGTGCAGCTCCTGCACTGGGTTATGGCTCCCGTTCCCAGCCCACTGCGGAGGCGGGCCAGTTGCTGACGCAATGTGCGTGGCTTCTGCGCGGGGTGTGGCTTCCATTCCAGGCCCGCTGCGGAGGCGGGCCAGCTGCCTTCCTACCCAGGGTCAGACGCACAGCTTCAGACTTCTGTGCACACCTGCTCGCGCGCCTCTAGGTCCTAAAAGCAGTGCAAGCCCGCAGAATCTGCCCCAACATTTGGCCATGGAAGCAGGCCCAGGAAGAAAGGCAGATTTGATAGCACTTGCCCCAGCCAGGAGGAGCAGCCTTGGCCCGCATCACCCAGCTTCCCCAGCATAGGGCAGAAGGTGGAGCTGCCCCAGTATGCCTTTTGTTGGCCTCTCCCCTTTCCTACAACCTCCCCAACCAACTAACTAACTACAGGAAGCGGAGGGACCATGATAGATGTGCACCATCTCCAAATGTAGCAGGAGACCAGGAATAAGAAATAAACAACCCTTCTCTCTCCCAAAACTTGCCCCTCCAGTACCACCTCATGTCTGCCCTACAGCAAGACACCACAAAATACCAATCTGGGCTCCTGGGCACTACTGAACATAAAGTCCTCATGTCAAAGAGGAAGAACCCAGCAGACAGCATGAATTCCTTAAAAACTAAAACTCCCCAGAAAGAATAGGACATTTATCAAGACAGCTTCTTAGACTTAGAAGTTTCCGAATTAAGTGACAGAGAATTTAAAGTAGCCATTCTAAAGGCTGTGAGAGAAATGAAAACCTACTGGCAGAGCACCATGGCTGACATAAACAACATAAAAAAGGACATGAATGACATAAAAAAGGAACTTCATGAACAAAAGGAACAATTTAACAAAGAAATTCAAAACATAAGGAAGATTGAGATGGAAATGCGAGAGATAAATAATACAATAAAAGAAGTGAGAAACAAAATAACTGCCATAGGAAACAGGGCCAACC